>JALPQI010010901.1:0-36391 GCA_025490895.1 Thaumatotibia leucotreta
CCTTGAAATTCTTATTCCAAAGGCGTAAAAAACACGATTTCGTGAAAAAGTCACTTAGTCGGTATTTGCATTAATAGGACGATATATTTATCAAAAGAATTGTAAAATTGTATGATTTATTAAGCCAAACGACGTTGAAGTTTTCAGATTCGACACGTTTCTAATGCAATCAATCCTCTCCCTACTAGTGCCAATTTTTCAACGAAAAAACAATGAAGCCTTCGCCAATGTCTGAAATAGTAGACCGCTCATGACGTCACAGATACGAAATGAGAAATAATAGTGATGTAGCAACGTCCATCAATGAATTTGCATAGCTGGTAAAATTCACAGATTCAAACCATTAATAAAAGGGACGAAACCATAATAAAAACATTGGTAAACGTGATTTAATTATAATAATATAATATTAAATGACAAGGTGGTAAAAAACGAAGTTAATCACAGTAAACTATAAACAATAAAATATTTTATCGTAAGTTATGTGGCAAGCACTACACAGTTTGTTATATCATAGTATAGGCGGCGACACGGGCACGTTCGATGATATCCCAAGCGGCGTTCAAAAGGTTAAGAAATAATTAAAGGTAATAACTTACGCTGCCAATCCTTTAAAGAATTTTCCCATTGCTCTGTAATCCAGTTGGTCTGAGCAATTGAAAACAACGCACTGGACAGCTAGCGCTTTAGCCAGATCCTGTAATATATTCACAAATTCAGGATAGATACTCACATTATAGAAGGGTCAATGAACTTTTTCTTATTGTTATTATGTTGCAGCCAGGGTACAAAAAATGCACAGTTTGCTCGAATAAATTATCCAGCATGCTCTACAAATATGGTTTGTGAGTCACCCCATTTTTTTATTGGGTTTTTAAAGTGACCCAAGAGAAATGAGTGACAAGACAAAGGTGATTGACGCAAAAAAAATTGCGAGTAACAAAAAGCGATATACCCGGATATTCATAGTGGACCTTCTGCGCCCAACTGAACCCAAAAAATATTGTATTAAAATTGATCGAGGCGCTCAGTTCTTCACTAATGCGATTCAGTTTAGGACCTAATCTGAACCGCGATGTGTCAGTTCCATAGAATAACTGTCAAAAACTGACAGAACTTAAACTGAATTGCGATTAAAGTGATAATTGTAGCCCCCCAGGCTTTCTCACAGTTTAGGAGCCAGGTGATTGTTCAAAAATATCACCCAGGTCTCCAATCTACCAGCAGGCTTAGCACATGATTGGTGCGACAGTATGTCGCCGCGAGATAGATCTCCCGTCCTTCACTAGCTATATTAACAAAAGAGGGACGGATAGACTATCTCGCGGCGAGATACTGTCGCGCCAATCCTATGCTAAGCTTACTGGACATTAGCAGATACCTTTGTGGTTTCAGTCTTGCCGGTGCCAGCGGGCCCTGCCGGCGCACCGCCAAACTTCAAGTGCATAGCACACATCAGCGTCAGGTAGCATCGATCAGTCAGTGGCGTGATCACGAGCCGACCACTGAGAAATTAAAAATAATTCTTATTAATTAACATCTCGCAAAGTACTTTACTCTTATCTCTTGGACTAGAAACTGAAAAATAGACCACGCAAAATAGGCACGTTTGTTGTCGAGTTGCGGAAAAAATGGCCAGAATACAATACAATGGACTAAAAAATTTATGAAAAACCTTAAGGCCCATTCTATTGGTAGGACAAGTGAAATAAGAACCCAGTGTCCTAAAATTGTCCTTAATTTTTAATCTTTGGACTTAAATAATAGGATGTTGGGCCTTACGAGTTTAAATAAATAAATATTTATTTATGCTACCGTGTTTAATTATTTGTTATTGTATTGGTCGTTGTTGCCTTTAGGTTTTAACAAGTAAGTTATGTAAATTGTGAGTGCGGAAGTGACGAGTAGCACGATAAACAGTAGGTAAATGCGTGACCATGGAAAAGGGTCGAAAAGTACATATGTTAGGCTTAGGTACTACGTTTCTACTTGGAATAGCAGTATGAGATACGTGATTTTTACAAAGTAGTCACGAAATACTTTTGCCTCTTTCCCTTTTACTCCTAGCATCTAAACGATTGTCACCTGTTTCCCAGGTATTCGTTAGCGTAGACAAATGAAGAGTTCAGAGCGCGTACATCCTCATGGTTTTGACTGAACTGATGATAAAATGGCGCTGTATTTAAACTGTTCTCATCTTGGATAATCTCCGTCGACTCGCCTTCATCTAGTATGTATGGCGGTTTCACTATTTCATAATATCTGAAATAAGAGTAATAATTGAGATAGAGTAGGATACATGGATACGACAAAATTCAGTATCTACCTGAATGTCATTATCATTAAAATCGAACCCGAAGTAACGCTAGGTCGAAATGTAAACATTTGATCAGTCATAAAATATATCTAGGGGAAGTACGTCCAAAATGACACATAGTTTTGTTTTTGTCTCATAACGTTTTTCCTGGTATTTAACAGCACTGCCATAGTTTATATCAATAATATTTGGTCCTTCAGTTATCGAAACACATACACACTTCTATCAAAATATGAACCAAAAAAATATTAAAAAATAATTAGCGGAGACTAGTCAAAATTCATTTTGTCCATATGCATCGGACAAAATGACATATTGCTAATGGACTAAATGACACATTACAAAATTATTGCTATAATTCGCAAATGAAACATCTCTTTCTTCTTGGATTGCTGGTGCATGAAATGTGAACCCAAATTGAACACTTTACACACGACAATTGGTCTTCTCCGGGCTAAGAGTGTGAATGAAAGTTGTTACAAGATATAGAAGTGCAGTTTTCTTCATCGCTGTAGGAAACATTAGGAAAATCGTCTTTATCATTAATATCTTCGAACAAGTTCAGTGTCCTTGCATTCTTATTTTACCGGGAGAGCTTTAGGAGAATTTGTGTAGTTCATCAAACATTTGAGGAGCATAAGCCAACACTAAGTATGCCACACACCCTATGTTATTTTGTCCAATTTTATGGATGTCGTTTTGTCCGTATAGCAATTTAAAAAAATAAAAATTAAAAATAAATATGTAAAGGCTTCTTTTTCTAACAGTAAGTTGTGCAATCTAAAGATAAATGATTGCGGCATGAAAAAAATGGTACATCGATGGGTACAACACCAAAAAAGATAACATTTGATAAAAAACTTTATAGGCAAGAAAAAAAGTCACAACGCGTGAATACTTATTTTCCGTCATGCCAACGGCACTAATTAAGTAGATGCGTCCAAAAGTTGCCAGACCATAGGAAACCGTTATAGCTGCATAGTGTCACTGTCAGTTTCGTTTTAAAGTGCGCCAAATTCAAAATAACCCGCATGTGTCGTTTTGTACGTATGTGTCATTTTTCATGTATCGAAAGAATCCTCTGACAAATATGTTACGTTACGACGTCCTGTAACACTGTGACATCCTGTGTAATAATACACATAATGAAAGTACACTGGGACATATTTTTAAGCATTTTTATATACACATTATTTTGCCTTTGACTATATTGAAGCTAACTGAGACAGAGCAATTAATTCGGACGTTTACGTAAAAATACGAAGGAAAAACGGATTCTGCGCTACATCTGTACCTACCTAAGCTGGCATATCCACTGAAAGTCTGTGACATTCTTGACGTTTTCGTCGACGAGCATCCGTGTGACGTCACGAGCATGTACTTCGATCACGATGAGGGCACAAAGGACTTCTCGTTGGAAGAACGTCAATTCGCCCTTCACTAGAGAACGCAGACTGTCCAGCTAAAAGCGAAGAAATAGAAGCGGCGATAAGACAGCTACGCTTAAAGTTGTATCAAAATAATAAATATATTTTTTTGAATTATGACTAGCGTGACTGAAACATATTTAAATATTTAGCGAAACGGATTACTCCGGTTCCTTGCGTAATTTTTTTAAGTAGATAATTTCTCGACATGTTTCGATCCATGAATGAGGTACCTCTAAATGGATCGAAACATGTAGAGCAATTTATGGACTTAAATTACACGAGTCGTTTCGCTAAATATTTAATAATAATAATATTTAATAAAAATATGTTTCGAATTCAAATTTCCTTATAGAACAACACTTATTTATCTTTTTGTCTTGTGAGCAAACGCGGACAGTGAAAAACGCCTTAAATCCTCATTGACTTACCATCCTCAAGTTATCTTCACAGAACTGGTCCATTCTGTACTCGTTGATGGCGTCTTCTACGCCCGCTGTCCAGGCGGTTTGTGAACCAGCTATCACCACCTGTCCCGGCCAACGGAGCACCCATTCCGAGCGTGGGATCGCCCACAACTCTTCGAGACCTGCCACTAGGGTTAGCCGGACTGCAAAGAATTACGACGAATAATGGCCTGGCCTACATTGCTTGAGCCCCTACATTGGTCTAAGGCGGCCGGCTTAGCGGAAAACCGTACGTGCCCCAACTAACATTTTAGCGATAAAACTAGTTCTACAAAAGCTGTATATTCTTTCGATTAAAACTGATAGCGATAGTGTGGGCTAAAATTTAGCGATATAACACGCTATAACTCTCTTACAGGCGGAAATAGGCACCGACGTTAGAGCTTGAAATTCTATAGTGGATCATTTTATGCGCAATAGTGATAAACTAGTGATACAATAGTGCTACAATAGGGATAATTGTTGCCAGGAGTGATAATAAAGGGCTAGAGTAGCAGTATTTTCGCTTATAGTTCTAATAACCGTGTAAAATGTCATCTTGTATCACTTAAAGTGCTACAAGAACACTGCTATAGTGAAAATAATCGCTGTGCGTTGCAATATGGAATCTTTTATAGCTATAATCGTTTGTGTAGTTTTAAATGTCAAAATATTTAATACGATTTCAATCGGTTAGTGTTGTGTGCAATGAAGATTGTTTGTAATGGCGACTTGATGGATTGTGAAATCATTACCAGGTGAGTACACCTTTGTGTACTCACCTGGTAATGATTACAATCCATCAAGCCATCCATCATCCAACCATCAATGATTTCACGACACGTATTAGTGAATTCAACTATAGTCGGCAAACCCATATCGGCATCCCGCTCCAACTCATGGATTCGCTCGCCGTTGGTCGCCTTAGACCAATGTCGTGGCCGGGCCTTTATAACGGATTTTTAATTTTATTACGCTGTGTGGTGAAAGCAGTAAGAATACATTTGTCACCACCCCAACTCTTCCTGTGGGTGTCGTAAGAATCGACAAAGGGATTGAAGTGTCATTGACACAATAGGGCGATCCCCAACCAGCTTTACCCGCGTGGCGATTATGGGTACCTATTGCCTCATAATGCGTTCACGCATAGTTAGTTTAGTCGCACAGTTAGTGTTGGAGAGGCCTTCGTCTAGCAGTGGACTGAAATAGGCTGATGATCATAATAGATTTTTACTAACTTTCACGCTTACATGTACTTAATCGTTCGATCGATAGGTACATAAATAGGATCTAAGGGAGTTTTTATCGCTCGCACGACACGGACATGGATATTTTTAATCGGCAAAATGTTTGCAAGGTCTATGGCTACTATAATTTTAATAATTTAAAATTTTATTCATTATTTTAATAATAAAGGCGCACCTTCAGTAACTATATCAATGAAAAATAACTTACTGCTGTGTCTCATTGTATCTTCGAGAAGAAGTAGCCACTGCTCCACGTTAGAACTCGGGTAGAACTGATATCTGAGGTCCACGATTTCACCTTCGCTCGAATGCATTTGAGTGATTTTAAGATCATATTCAAATGTGACCTGAATACAGTACACAAACATAATTATACACGTCGAATGTTTCACCTCATAAAAAGAAGTGCATGACCCTTGAAAGAGGCAACCGTTATTTTCTCCATACAAAAAGAACGGTTCTTTTTTCGTTCTTCGGTATATAAATTCTAAGCTAATTTAAAAATATCTCACCAACCAAGAAAATTACCGTAAGATTATTTACCAACATAAAAAAACAGATTATCCTTCAAAACTTACCTTGGCAATATTCTCAAAGCACTTCCTCAAATGCGGTTGCACCGCCTTTGGATTCCGGGACTGCGAGAGAATCTCCAAGAGCTCATCATCGCTGAGGAAGAAGAATCGAGGGAAGCGAACTCGTTTCAGCTCCATGTACTCGTTGAGTCCTCGGGCGACCACCGCGAGGAGGTGCCGAGCTTCAACCACGCTATCGAACATTCGAGTGTCAGGGCAAATTATCATGATCTGTTGACAAAAGACGAGCGATTAAATTCGAATAGCCATCGTTTGTTTTGTTTTAGACCTATGTCGTGGCCGGGCCTTTATAACGGATTTTCAATTATCCGATCTTCAACCACGCTATCGAACATTCGAGTGTCAGGGCAAATTATCATGATCTGTTAACAAAAGACGAGCGATCAAATTCGAATAGCGATCGTTTGTTTTACTCGCCTGTTAATGTGTTATCATTTACAATATCTGGGTCTATAATTTTTTCTTGTCACTGATTCCTATGTTTACGTTCTCTTGGGTAACCCTTAAAATTACTGTTTAAAAGCATTACTATCTATGTTGTTTGTTTTTTTTTTACTGTTACATAGTCGTTCACCCACTAATCGTGTTAGTAGAGCGTGCTGGATAATTTCGTCTAACAAACTATACCATTTTGTCTCCTGGGTGACAAACAAACGCGATGGACCCATCTATTAAGTTTTATAAAGTCGCTGCACAAAAAGTCCTATATAGGTACTTTTTTGTCAAAAATAAAGTCATAGGTAAGTAATTATTTTATTTAACCAGTTAACGGGCAAGACTCAACAAAATCCTGGATTGAAGTCTCAACGACATTATACAGTTATACGCCGTGTTTTTATTGATTTCCGTTAAATTGGACAGGTTACTTGGGAAATCAATAGAAGTTGCCTGGTAGGAGAGAACCTTTAGAGTAAGATCTCAGGTGACTGACGGCACATGTCAAAATAAGTAGCATTAGGATATAATAAAGGTTTCCATACACTTGTTCATCAGGCTTAGCACATGATTGGTGCGACAGTATGTCGCCGCGAGATAGATCTCCCGTCCTTCACTAGCTATATTAACAAAAGAGGGACGGATAGACTATCTCGCGGCGAAATACTGTCGCGCCAGTCATATGCTAAGCATACAGTCATTAAACAATTTTTTTAATAACTCAATTATTGCACAAAATAAAACTTCAATGTACACAAGCCGAACATAGTGCCAAGGCATTCTCCACCACCTATAATTACCTTATTACAAGCAACACAAGCAGACATGATGCGCCTCCAAATTCTCTCCATAGTGTTATATTTCTTTGCTTCCATTGGCAGTTGGCGCGATATATCTTCTGAGGTGAAGATTGGTTCCAAATACATCCATTCCCTATTATGTAACAAATGAAGACATTTATTTAATAAATTCCGTCATAATTTCGTTTGTACCGTTATGCACCCAAAGGGTGACAA
Source organism: Thaumatotibia leucotreta (assembly GCA_025490895.1). NCBI lineage: Eukaryota > Metazoa > Arthropoda > Insecta > Lepidoptera > Tortricidae > Thaumatotibia > Thaumatotibia leucotreta. The sequence goes on from JALPQI010010901.1 coordinate 7,485, forward strand.
AGGTGGCGGCGGGCGGAGGCGGGCGGAGGCGGACGTGGACGGGTGGCGGGGGGTGGCCACGGCTGGTGGCGGCAGGAGGCAGGCCCGCCACCCACCGCCACTCATCCTCTCCCGCCTCCCCCCGTCACCACCCGTCACTATCCGTCTCCCCCCGTTGCCACCCACCGCCTCCGCCCGCCGCCACCCGTCGTCGCCCACCTCCCCCCACCAACGCGCACGTGCACGTGCACGTACATGCATCTGGTGTGACCCAGCCTTAAAGGGCTAATCTATAATTGTTCGTTCATAGATCTCAGGGGCTATAGTGAGTAGATCAAAATACAAATTTACACATTTAAAAAAATTACCCTTTTTCCTAAAACCATAGGCAGTCTATTTTGAGTCCTAAAATCTCACAGACAACGGGAATGCATAAATTTTTTTGCCACCATTTTTAGAATTAAGATGGGTTTTATAAGCAGGGGCGGTTACCATGATCTCTTAATGCGATTCAGTTAATTTTCTTTGACAGATTTATTGTTCAGTTTTTGACAGTTATTTTATGAAATACATCGCAATTCAGATTAGGCCCTAAACTGAATCGCATTAGTAGACGCTCCCGACCCGTGGTCCAACAGCTATGTCCAACTGGTTGTGCCACGAGTAAGTAAGATTATTCGTGGTTCAACCTGTCAGATAACTTGTTTTTTACTGTCATGTAATTATGACCCATAGTACAACTGAGGGGCAATTGTCCAACTAGTATACGTAAATATATGTTCTAGTATTGGACTACCGATAAATTTTGTGTACCGTGGTACAACCAATTGGTCCACGGGTAAACTAACTTCCTCGTAGCACAATCGGTTCGACTATGGATAATTTTATTTCACCGTGGCACAACCAGTTGGACATAGCGGTTGGACCACGGGTCGGGAGCGTTAGTAGGCGCGGATCCAGGACTTCGTTGAGGGGGGGGGGGGGGCACTGCCCTATGATATGGTAGTATTTTACACTTCAAACACCACCTAGCCATACATAAGTCCAGCGTTAGGGGGGGGCAAGTGCCCCCATTGCCCCCCACCCCCTGGATCCGCGCCTGCGTGTTAGCCCTCGGTAAAAATAGACTGACTTCTGACACTCGATCCATTCGTCAACGAATTTCTGCGTCTGGTGGAGCTTATCGCCCCACTCCTGGATTCTCAGTTCGAACGCCGCCTTGAACGGACTGAAGCTCAGCTGCTGCGTCTGCAATTGATGCTCGTCCAGCAGCTGAAGTGTTTCGTCTGCTATTTTCATTATATATGTTCCTAGAGGGATATAAAATTATATTATTATTATATTAGCCTATTGTGTCCCACTGCTGGGCAAAGGCCTCCCCCCTCTTCTTCCATTCTTCTCGGTCTTGTGCGACCTCCGGCCAATCTCTTAAAAAGGAGTCTAAGTTATCCCGCCATCGCCGACAGGGTCTGCCTGGTCTCCGATTAAAGTTGTGGGGCACCCACTCTGTGGTTATTTTGGCCCACAAATCATCCGGCATAAAATATAAGAAAAAAAAACAATAAAAATACTGCTTAACCCTTAACACTTCGTCTGTGTTTGATAAGTTCCTACGAGTATACTTATAGACATTTTTCTAGCACGAACGAGAGATTGAGAAAATGAAACGTCGACATATCTGTTATCGATTAGTACAGGTAAATTCACTAAAGCTGGCACGAATGGAATTAATGAAATGAATGCCATCTATCATTGTGTGTATACGGTCGTCCTATACCAACCTGTATCTACTGTCATTTTGACATCCACGCAGAGTATTTTTTATCAGTCTTTGTTCTTTTGATGGGTACTACGAGCGAGATAACTAAAGTAACGTTTTGAATACGATTTGCATTCTTGTAATTTACCTCTAAGTTACGGCGTGTTTATTTATTAATTAAATTATTTATCGAGTACTATGAAACTTATCGATAAGCATTATGTTCATGTTTAATTTAGTCATCGATAAGTTTTGTAGTAGTCGATAAATACGAATACGAAACCCTGTTTATTCAAATACGGATTTTTCTATAGCTAACTTTTCCTCTTAACCCTTCGTCTGTGTTTGATAAGGATCTGTACAGTGGCGTTCAGAATTGCATTGACTATTTATCAATGAATTCATTCATAAACTGTCCATGCGATTTTGAACCCGACTGTACAATAGGTATTGATTTCAAATCAATTGATAACTGAAATTCAAAATCCTTTGTACTGATCTTTAGCCACCATAGACGAGGGGTCAAATGTAATGCTTAGGCAATACATGAACAGAGGCTGACCGTACCAGTATTTTTATAAGGTGACAGCTCTATAATCTTGGTCGCCCACTCAGCCTGCATCTTGTCTAACGACTGCTCAATCACGTACTCCTTGCTAGCCAACTCTCCGATCTCTGCGATCAACTCTGCGTGCTGTGCTACCCCTTGCTTCAAGCACATGGCGAATGTCTGCTTTTCGTTCATGGTCACCGTGATTCCTATTGAGGAAGAATGAAGCCCTCAGCAACATACCTATTCGCCTGGCCACGACGTAGGTCTAAGGCGACCAGCGGCGAGCGAATCCATATAGTTGGAGCGGGATTCCGATATCGGAACTCCCTCTCGCACGTATGGTTTTGTGCTATGCCGGTCGCCTTAGACCAATGTCGTGGCCAGACCATATTTGTGATATCAATAATCATCATCATCATCAGCCTATTTTAGTCCACTGCTGGACGTAGGCCTCTCCTATTAACTAGGCGTATAGACGCCTTAGGAGGTAAATGCCCATAATCGCCACGCTGGGCAAGCGGATTGACGATCGCAGTAATGTGTCCACTATGATGACGCTGCTGCCCGTCATCAATCTTGTAGAATGGTCAGTGACACTTCAATCCCTTAGTCGACTCTTACGACACCCGCAGGAGGAGTTGGGGTGGTGACAAATGTATTCTTACTGCCGTCACCACACGGACAGATATCAATAAATTTGATACCTATTATGACTCGACAATCTACCTTGTCGAATTCGAATTTTGGAGGAATAAACTCTATATGAAGCGTCCACGGAAAAAACATGTCCTATGCCTAAAAAAATCAGGGCAAATCCACACCTTATTCTGTTAAAAGTGAGGTGGTTTTTCCTTCGGTAATTTGAATTGACTAGACATGTTCTTTCCGTGGATCCTTCATATATTCTAATAACCCCCTTATTCATAAACGTTTGTTAACTTAACAAGCCGATAATAATTGTTTGTCCCTTTCGGTCTTAACTATGTGTCCATAAGAGCAAAAGGGACAAACAATTATTAGCGACTTGTTAAGTTAACAAACGTTTATGAATAAGGGGGTAAGTATACTGACCTGCCCTCTCCATAAATTCGTTCCAATGTCGCTCCTTCATTCCTGGGTTCCGCACGGCTTGTAATACGGGAATCAGTGGTCGAAAGTCGTCTATATCGTCCTGTAAATTAATTTACTGATGAGGCTGCTGCTAAACAGCCTTCTGTTTCCTTCAGCCTTCCAGCCATCCTTATTCGTAATTAATACAGGAGAGATGCAAAACCGAAAACCGTGCTTGAACACACGGTTTTCGGTTTTGCAAGCTGAATAAGTCTAGTTCCTACGCTTTACCTAAATCTTTGGTACCTTTTCCAGGTTTCGAATCCCGTTTTTTGAATACTGACTTAATAATACAATATTTACAGTAAAAATCACATCTGAAAACCCAAATTTTAATGTAAGCTACTTCTTTAACCCCTCGTATGTGGTCTGTCAAAAATATACTTACGTAGGTACTGTAAATTAAACAAGGAAAAGAAAATTCAAATTTCCATTTACATTGCTGATAGGTGACCGTTCGAGTCGTCTCCACAGTTGACGGGTTATAGAACTTATAGACATTGAAAGAATGGAACACAATCATGTTTTGACGGGATACTGTTAATACGCCTGGCTTCTTGACATACCAAAATGATAAAAATGTAATTTTGTTCTGGGAAAAGGAAGGTTTGAAAATTTTAACGCTGGCGACTGTAAACAATATACATTACATACCCGAATTGTAGTTGCCACATGCTGCACTTTGGGCATATCAGCGAAAGTTCTCGTACACTTGACTATTGTCTTGTAGTATTCGTTGATCATCGGCTCGATGGAGTCGGCGTCAACGTACATGAGCGGGTTGTCGAACCAGACTTCTTTCGCTTTGAGGAAATCTGCAGAAAAATATGTTAATGAAGGAATAACGGTAAATCAAATATCAAATATGATCACTCAAATGTGAAAAAATGATAAAATCTACAAAAAAAAACAGAATAGATAATTATCAAATATTTAGACATGTAATAGTACATTACTATAGAGGACGGGAAACGAAGGGTTACAGGCCAAGTAGATATCTGGCCGAAGGAACTGAGGCCAGATAGTGATACGCGGCCTGTAACCCTGTTTCTCGCCGAGATTTGTATAGTGCTTTTCTCAAACTTGCCATGAAATAAAACGAACTGATTTTGCCGAACCATACTATTTAATTTGTAAATATACCAACAGTACAGAATCGTATAACATTAAAAAAAAACATTCGCACCTAAATTTTTTTTAATCTGTTTGAGGTCTCCTTTTACCTGTTGGTATAGATATTAGTTTTATGGTTATTTTTTTTTCTGTGGCTGAATGTCAAAACCTAGTGTCATAATTTGACGTTTCAAAACAAAAGACAGTTTGTTTGCAGTCCTAGGTGTGAAATAAATACATGAAATCTCTTTACATATCATCTTAGCACATGACACCGGATACATAGTATTTCCGGGTTTAATTTAACGTAAGTAACATCAACATTCCGTAGCAAGTTTGAGAAAAATTCATTATGGCAAAGGTGATTAAAGTGGTTCATTGTGATCGAGACAGTGCGCCTCGCATGACACCTACGGAGAATACAACACAAACAGCCTGCCTACAGACTAGCGAGTCTACGAGCGTTTTTAGGGTTCCGTAGCCAAAATGGCAAAAACGGAACCCTTATAGATTCGTCATGTCCGTCTGTCCGTCTGTCCGTCTGTCACAGCCAATTTACTCGGAAACTATAAATGCTACAGTAACGAAATTTGGTAAGGATATGTGTTGTATGAACCGCTACAGGAATGTGATACTAAATTGTAAAAAAAACCATTGGGGTGGGGGCCCTCCATACATGTAACTGAGGGATAGAATTTTTTTTTTAGTTGTACATAAGCGTGTGGGGTATTAATAGAAAGGTCTTTGAAAATGATATCAAGGTTTATACATCACATTTTTATTTAAGCAAATCGTTTTCGAGTTATCAGGTCTCAAAGTCTGAAAAATGTGTCCCCCCCCCCCTCTATTTTTTAAACTACGCGATATAAAATTCTGAAAAAAATATATGTTATGCACATTAATAAACTCTATCAACGATTTTTGGTTTGATAAAATTATCTCCTATAGTTTTTGAGGTAGGTTGATTTAACTGTATCTTTTTATTAATAAATTGATAATGGTACGGAACCCTTTGCGCGCGAGTCCGACTCGCACTTGGCCGGTTTTTTTTTTATATGGACTTGGTCGTAGGTGCCGCAGGGAACACTTTTAAAATAGTTTTATCAGTATAACGAACCTGATGCAGTAACCCATAGATTCCTGTAAGGCTCAAACTCCTTCACCAACCGATTGAGGTCTGTATATGGCACCACCGGCTGCCCAAACAACTTCTGACGCTGATTGAGAATTCGGGCCCAGTCCTGGGATTCTTTCATTGCTTTCCAGGCCTTCTTAATGTCGTTTGCTATTTCGTGAACCTTATAAAATATAATGATTGATGAATTAATGATGATTGCTTAATATGTAACTGCAGTGGACGTAAACCTAAGTACTACATTTAAAACCTTTAAGCCGTCGTGATTTTTTCATCGCTGGTGCCCGTGTCGCAACCAATTCAAAAATGACTCGCAGATCAGAGCTGCATTTGAATGGGACTGGCTTTTATATCATAAAAACCAAATCAGACCTTTGATTATCAGCCTGGCGAGGTGAGCTGGATGTTGATCGTCTGACATATTAAGACTACGGCGTTTAAAAGGATAAGTAAGTACTGAATACGCCAATTTCACCCTTGAATACACGACAGACATGGTCTCCGGCGTACGACGTCGGTTGCGGCCTACGGGACTTGCGGATGTCAAAAAGGTGAGGTTTAAATCAGGAGATAGCCTTAGGGTCTCCCCAAGGCTCCGCCCTGTTTAAGGACCATTCGTATAGTATAGCAGATCAATGATGAGCAGCAGCAGAATCGCTACTGCGATTTCTCACCCGCTTGCTCAACGTGGCGATTATGGGTATTTACCTCCTAAGTCCTACGTCCAGCTGTAGACTGAGACGGGCTGACGATGAACTAGCTACCAAATTGCGTTGTTCATAATAATATTGGCTGTTTTGCTTTTTTTGAGGTTATGGCTTCAAATCCCACCTTCGACGTTGGTAAACTCGGTACCTATTTATTTTTTCGTATATATCGATAATTATAAAAAAAAATATTGTTGTTTTTCATACCCTGCTAAAGTCACACTGCAACGTGAGCTGCATGCACTGGGCGGTAAACAGGTCGATCCTGTCGGAAAGTATCTGCTCATCCTGCTGGTGTAACTTCCAGAACTTCTCCTGTTCTTCTTCCAAAAAGTCCGTCGTGGCCACTACCTAAGCACCCGAAACAAAATATGTTCACAAAAATACTTAAAGGTATTAAAACTATTTTACATAATTATTATTTGGAGCTTATCGTGTGCCACTGTAGAGGCAAAAAAGGTCTCCCCCAGTTTCTCCACTGATCCCGGTCAAGCGATGTGTTTGGCCATTCCTTCAAGAAGGAGTCCAGTACATAGTTCAGTTTTACATACTTAAATTTAAAACGAAACAAAAAATATTTTGATCAACAGACAGTTTAAACAAGAGCTTATAAATATGATGTGAAACTAGTTACCTGTTTTGAGATGTTAAAAGGCCAGCCGATGGCTTCCCAAAGAGCTTTGAAATCGTCATTTTCCAAAGGCGTAAAAAACGCATCTAAAACCTCGTAATCCTACAAAGGCAACCGCATCAAGTTGTATAGATATCCACAATAAGAAGGTAATACTATGAAATAAAACTATGAAAACGGAGAAACTCGCGTATATTATTATTAACTAATTTTAACTTCATTCCGACGTTTCGAACACTTTACAGGGTTCGTGGTCTGCGGATGACTGACAATGGAGGAAATTTGATAGATCTACCTCCATCAAAATAAGATAGTTTTATTTCATGTGTAATTCTCGCGGTAACCGAAGAAAATATTAAGCTAATACTAATTATTTATGTGACTATCGCGTAGTGACATTAAATAAATAAATAAAAAAAATGGTAGGTACACGAATGTGTTATATGAAACGAGCTCGAGAAGAGTATTAATGCCTAATGACGTATATTCACTAGTCAGTATTACCGGCAACAGCTGAATCGACGCAGTCTTATTTTTGCCGATATAAAATCTTGTCACATATTTTTGCACATATATTGCAGGTGAATGTACAATGGCATAACCTGTATTTATATTCATGAATTATTGCAATAAAACACATACCGTGAAAACTTTCTTCATAATATCCTCCTGAGTCTTCAGAGCAAATGCTATGCCCTCCATCCACTCGCGAATCTCAAACACATGCTCAATGCTATTCGGTTTCTCGCCAAGCTTCCTCATGACAGTCTTATACGCCTGTATCACATCTTCGACAACATTCCTGACCTCCTCTGCCCACATTGTCAATAAGGCCTTCATTATATCTGACCTTTTCGTGACTAGAATTTGCTGTAAACGATAGGATAGATGTTCTTACCTTGTCAACTATGGATATTTTGTATTCGGATTAACAGAAAGACAAGTACTTCATCAGTTTATTATCCTAAGAAATTGTCTGACTTAGCGTCTTACTTATTAGGTATCGATACTTAATCACTAAAGCATTATTTAGGTATAGTCCATTTCAAATACGAAGGCCCGATACCACTCGAAACTTTTGTCATTGAATAGGTCCACTACATATTGGCACGTGTCGTACACCGCTGTATGCAAAAAAATACACACCACAAAAAGGTCAGGCCAGGTATTTTTTGTAATCACTGATCCTATTGTTGACGCCTAATGACTTTGTCAAGTGGGGTCGGGCCTTCGCATTTGAAATGGACTTTACTTAATAATTAGAACGGGACAAAGATAGGCAGGCGGAGAAAAAAGCAGAAGATGATCCAGTCTGACAGATGAACTATAAATATTAGACGTTGTATATACCAAAAGAAAAAATACTGAATAAAAATATAGCATGGCCCTTAGAGTATGGTCAAAGGCGCCTAGCCTTATAACAGATTGCATATAATCGAAAATTTTACCGATGTTCGCTAAGCTGGAGTGGCCGAGTGGTTTAGGCAACATCTGCCAAAGCTGAGAACATGGGTTTAAATCCCACCTCCGGCGTTGGAAAACTTCGTATTCTTTCTTTGGTATATGGCAACTAATATTTAAAAAATACCGACTTCACCAAGGCTGGACGTGGGACGTCACTCGCCCATCCCTACTCAGCGGACATATGCAATCTGTTATAAGGCTAGGCGCCTTCGATCATACTCTAAGGGACAAGCAACACGTCCTTACAGCTTCGTAGCCAAATCGCTGAGTCTGGTCTAGCGGGAGAAGAGCTAATTTAAGGAAATATCACAATCAGTTTGAGAACGAAAAAAGATGGAAATCGAGCGATTCAGATAATAAGCATCGCTGCTCGCCTAAAAGAAAATAACCGATTTAAGGGACCTGTATGAAAACACAGTAAATGTGTTCCTCGAATACTAGAAAGGAAATTTCGTACCTTCAAAGTGTCAACGTTTAAGGCAAAAGGGCCGATGTTGATGTATTGTGGTAACCGTTGAATTAATTCTTCTTTTGCGTCGTAATGTCCCTGAATCTCTTCACGAATTTCTGAGGCTGAATGCTTTTCCAATCGGTAATTTCTAGAACGCAATTGTATGCTTATAAATAAGACCTACCCCACGATAAACTCGGTTAAGGCTTGTGTCAGGGGTAGGTAGGTTAGTAATAAGTGACGAACTTTACTGCCTTTTGGATTAGCATACTAAAGTAGCAATGCGCAGATCACATTGCGCGTAGAACAGTTGGCCGATGGGGTCAAAAACTACCCGAGTGGACCACGGTTTGGTAAACGCAGCGTAAGACGTCCACCCATAAAATGGACAGACGATATTCATTGAAGATCGTCATGACACGCTGAATGCGGGTCGCTTCCAACTGCCGTATGTGGAGGTAAAAAGAAAGGCCTATGTACAGCAGTGGACGTCTTATGGCTGAAATGATGATGACAATAATAATACATACTCGACATATTCTTCGATTTCCAGCACAAACAATTGCGTGTAGCATTCATACTGGCGCAAGTAAGCGTTCAATGGTATAATGGCCTGGCGATAAGCCTTCAGCAACCGTTCCCTGTAATCGACTACATTCGGCTCCAACAGACCTGGAATAAAGGAAGGCCGGGAAGACTCTTGAGGACAGCCCAGAAAATGGACGACGATGGAGGGACTTCCTCCCTGTCACACTTACATTCAAATTTACTACGGAGTAAATGGAGATGGCAAGTAGGCGTTCCCGTGTCGCCGATACTATGATGCGGTGTTCATACTTCACGCGCACTTATGATTAGTACGTGATGAGCCGTGTCAGAAATTGAACGTTCGAATCGCACGTGTGTTAGTCAATAAAAAATCGGTTATTAAATAAACAATGCCGTATTGTGCTGTACTGAGCTGCAGAAATAACAGCAACAAAAAAAATATTTCACATGGAGGTATTTCCTACCACCGGTAAGTATTATTTTGTATTTTAATTCAATAAACACAAAAACATGTTGCTTCGTCTATTATTTACGTACGTTTGTCATTCAAATTAAATTTTATTTCTCAGAGAATAGAGTTAATAATCTTTTGTTAAGATTGTGTATATTTCTCTAGAACATTCGCTACTCTAAATGTCAAACAAGGTTCGCTACTCACAGGCTGTCCAAAGTCGATATTTATATCGATAATGTTAATGTTATGATATCAGCGTTCGATATTTAATTATTAGTAGGGAATAACCATACATTTTTACTGAGTATTAAGCGATAAATCGGATTTTAATACACTATTCCTAACCGATGTGCATTCCATACTTTACATACCTATATATTTTCTACATTTTCAGATTCCCAAAAGATGCTGAAATTAAAAATAAATGGATCGAAGCTACTGGACAAGTAAATTGGTTTCCGTAAAAACATAGTACCATCTGCTCGGAGCATTTCTTAGAGAAAGATATCTTTATTTCCCAAAAAGGAAACCGATTCCTATTAAATGATGCCATTCCTTCGCAAAAGATTGTATATAGCGTAAGTAATTGATAAGTTTGGCATGTTGAACGAACGGAAAGGCTTGTTGTATTGTCTTAACACGACGCGCGCGCGACGAATGTGTTGGCAACTTTTTATAATAGTTTAGTTTTAGTTAGGTCCCCACTGAAAACCAGCCCGATGGCTTGCCATTCCATTAATGCTGCGTGGGGATCCTGTTTGACGTCTTTATTGTGTGTTATAATTATTGTTTGTGGACGTTAATAATGTATTTTCTTTCTTTCTTCATAATATTTATACGAATTTATTTTGTACTTTTCAAGCCATGAAATAGCGAGTTAGATGGAAGCACCAGGAAGAGTGGAACAATCTGACGGGGCTCAGGCATTTAATGCTCTTTATGCACGAAGTAGACTCGGGCTGGAGCAAAAAGCTTTGGAAATATAACAAAAGATAACTCAAACTCATAACGGAGGTGTTTACGGGACACTTTGGGGTCAAAACTATTTGGCCAAAATGGGTCTTTCTGACAGCATAGACTGTAGAATGTGTGGCGAAGAAGAAGAGACAATGAAACACTTGATGTGCGAATGTCATGCCCTCGCCAGACAAAGGATGAAAGACTTCGGAACCGGTTATCTGGAACCGAAGGAGGTCAAAACGCTACCGCTAGGGTCCATCCTCAAACATATTGAGTTGATAGAACAATCCCTGGGGTAGGCGAAACAGGGGGCAATTACACAAAAGATCCCAATGGGTCGAAGTGGTGTGGGCCCCACCAATAAGATAAGATAAGATAAGATAAGGGCAGGCATCGTAACCGTTATAATGGCGGGACCAGATCCTGAATTCGATCGATTCATATTGCATTATTTAGTACTGAATTTGTACTATTTGGTACCTGTTAAAAAAAAAATTGTACCTCTTCCATTTCAAAATTATACTTCAAATAGTCTGGTCCCGCCATTATAATGTTATAATGGCGGAACCAGGTCCTGAATTTTGTCCATTTTCTGTCGATTTATATTGCATTATTTAGTACTGAATTTGTACTATCTGGTACCTGTTGTAAAAAAAATTTACCTCTTCCATTTTAAAATTATACTTCAAGTAGTCTGGTCCCTCCATTATAACGTTATGATGGCGGAACCAGATCCTGAATTCTGTTCATATTCTGTTGATTCATGTTGTATTATACAGGGTTACTTTTTCACCGGTACAATAAATTTTCCCACGTATTTGGTATCGATAATAGATTACATTTATCAAATAAAATTGACATATTTTTTTTTCATTTATTATTAATTTATCCTTCATGCAAATGTAAAATGATGGGCTTACTAATGACAAGACGTCAACGGGGTGCGGGACGCAGAGGGCGGCGGAAAGGGGTGAGCGACCTGCCGGTCGGCGCACGAGTTGGCAACATAGCAGTTACCTTAATCTCGGTGACTAGGTCAGGGTCAGTCCCGCGCTTGACATAGGTGTGTCCACGCGTGCCGCATCGTACTACCTTCAGTCGGAAATTGCTCGTACGAAATGGTTCGTACCTAGTTATTTTCTCATTGCGGAAAATGTGCCCCGCCTGGAAAATGCCAGTGTTATAGCCATGGCCAGCCAGGTCAACAGATTTGACCCCGTGTGACTGCTTTTGTGAGGTGAAGTGAAATGGCGGGTAGGCCCAAAATTTAAAAGACTTAAAAAATCTAATAATAAGTGCATTTGATGAACTTAAAAGTGAGAACTACAGACTTGTATTGGGAAATATCGAAGGAAACATTCAAAAACGGGCAAGAGTGTGTTTAGATAACCACAGCCAATATTTTGAATACTTGCTTAAGTATGTGAATTAATAAATTAGTACGAGAAATGGACTCCATTACTTAGGTATGTTTTTTTGATTCCAATCATTGTGCATAAAGGTGATTTCAAATTTTTAAATACGCCTCAATGAAGAAAGTTTCTGTCCTATACTTTGTAATTTTATCACGTTTCCCAGACATAATTTAAAACATTCGACAAACTTCACACACAGAAAAATTCTTTATTTTTACGGTCCTAAACCCGTGCTGCCTTGTAGTGTACTTCTAGTGCAAGTATGAAGGAAGATTTGGGATCAAGTAAGATTGTTTTGCCAAGTCATAATCATAAGTTGATATCCAGTGCACATTACGCCGCCGCGCCGTTTTTCCAACCCGTCATGCCGCGGGCGATGACGTTGTATTGTAAACAAACAGTTGCCAGTTCGTGTGTTTTGCTAGTTATGTACATTGATAATGCGTAATGCGTCCAATTTTCTTGTTAGGTTTGCGGATAAGTTCAAGCATCGGATTTTAGTTTTTTTTGTTCTAAAGGGGTGGTAACAAAAAATGCTAGTATTCTGTAACTTGGACTACTATTACGTATGTTGATTTTTTGTACTGGAGATAAAGTAACCCTGTATTCAGCACCTAGTTCCAAATTGTTTTATCGTTATGTAGTTGTTGAAATGTTAAACAAGAATAATTATTAACAGTTTTATTAAATTTTACATCTGGTCACCTGTTTTTTATTTGATTACTATTGCTATTTACTATTTATATTAATTGCTACTACTATTTATATTGATTGTATGTGCTGCTTGTAAGTACGGACGGGACGGTAATCGCTTACGATCAAGTGATACGTCTGCTGGTTTGCCTCCAATTACATAAAAAGAGTTAACAGAACTGCAAGTTACAAAGTAGTTCCACTTAAGCCTCTCCTGGTCTTCATCCTTAGGTCCACTTGTCCAAAATAGCAGTTTCCGTGAGAAAATGCTCCAGTTAGGTACTGAAGAAAACCCTGAAATCTCCATCAATGTGCCATTCAAATTTGAGGAGTTCCCTCAGTTCGTCATGGATTCCATCATTAGATCAGATTTAAATGAAAGGAGACTGCAGTGGAGGTTTATTCTTAAAAATAAATGAAGAATATTTTCAAATTGGTTGACAGAACTGCGAATAATAGAGAGGAAGTGCTCTATTATGCCATCTCTGGTTTTCCACTACCAGGTCCACTTGTCCTAAATTGTGGCTTTCTCATGGAACTACTCAGGGTTCTTAAAAAAACACCGAAATCACCATACAAGTGCGTTTCGAAATTGAGGAGTTCCCTCAATTCCGCACGGATCCCATCATTAGATCAGAACCAAAATCCAATAGGACCACCTCGCGAGTATACACTTTTGAACAAAGGAAAATCAAAATCGGTTCATAATTGAATTGGCCGGGTAATCGCGTAATACACATACAAAAAAAAACTAACAGACGAATTGAGAACCTCTTTATATGAAGTCGGTTGACAAAGTTTTACTTTATTATTATTTGCTAGTCAGTAAAAACCGTTAAAAAATCGAACAGCCAATCAAAATTTTCAAATTTCCCGCCTTTAACGCTAATGAAATATCAATACTATTTAAATATTTAAACATAGTAAAATAAAATAAAACTAAAAAAAATAATTAAATCTAGGCATGTCAACTTATAAATCTAAATACAAAACCTTACCTAATCAAATAATCCACCCCGCATCACTCCCGGCGCAAAAGTACCCAACACGCTCGCTGCGTTTCCGCGTTGAACTGCGATGGACAGCCTTTGCACGAGGAATGATCCGGAGCGGGGATCATGCCCTTTCTCCCGCAAACGACCTCCGAGCTCCTTAAAGAATATCCCTGCCTCCCTGCACCAGCACCCAGTCGTCTCCACCGCCAGGGGAACAAAAGAGTACCCCACCAAACACGCATATTTATCGCGTTTCTTCAGAGCAGCCAACTCCGCCGCAGCCCCGGCCGATACTACGGTACGACTCAAGTGCGATGCAGCGAAAGTGCTGACGCATGTGGCGTCCCAGAGAAGGCACTTCCCTTTCTGCCAAGGCACAAGAGTCATGCCGTCCGGCCTCTTGCCATCCGACCGGCTTAGGCCTGGGGGCTCCAACAAACACGGCACATTCGCGGAGACAAGCGCTCTGCGAACGATATCGTTCAGTGCGTGATGGCGGGGGAATCTTCCCGCACTCCGGCAACAACTCAATGCATGGTGACCGTTGCTCTCCACCATTGTGCCGCAGATACATAAATGGGGTACACAAATATCGCAGCCCAGGCGAAGAGCAACCGCCACCCGCAAAGAATCATTGTCCAGAAGTGTGCCTAAATGAGGAGAGGGAAGCGCGTGGAGCCATGCGCCCGACTCGGATCTCGACCCTGCAAGAAGTCTAGCCTTGCTAACTCCCCCCGCTCTCCTCAACAGGCCTTCAAACACCCGCTTCACCCCGACGTCGTCCCACAACCGCTGAATGTCCCGCTTCTCAGGAACGGATTCACCCGGATTAAGAGTCATCCAGGCCTGCAAGGCATCGGCGGCAAAAGGTATAACAACCCTGTTACCATTGGACTTCAAAATATCAGCAACAAGGCCCTCCACCCCACCCGCCGATGCCAAGAAAGCTGGGAGACTCACATCACGTGCACGGCGGACACCCAAACCACCACTCCGGATCGGTAAGGACGCAAGGTCCCACTGGTCTGCATTGAGGGACACATTCATCAAGGATTCTATAGACTCCTTTAACACATCGTCAAAGGAGTCCAAGAGTTCAGGGTGATGCCAAGTTGGAACGGTACGCAAAAAGTAGGTGAGCTTGGGAACAGCGAAGCACATCCGTAACAAGACCAGCGCAACATGCGCCGACAAGCCCTTTAACCGCGACCCCACCGACACCAAAAGCTGTTTACGTGCCTCAAACGCATCAGGGATGGCTTCGGGAAAAATAGGGGAACCCAGAAGGCTAAAAGACCGATCCGACAACTCCGTGAGACCGGGAAGCAAACCACTGAAACTGGAAAATGAGGACCGGGAATTGGCGCTGCAAGGGTAGAACTCGCACTTTCCCGCGTTCACTTCCAGTCCCAGTTCCTGAAAGCGAGGAAGAAGCGTGATTAAGTCCTGCCTCACGTCCTCTGGCCTACCCCCCAGTGTCCCATCGTCCAGGTACCATAGTTAAGGGGGGATCGCAGTTCGGATATCGCCTTCTGAATACCGAGACTGAATATAAGCGGGCCCAGCGGATCCCCCTGCTGGGCACCGACTTGTGATCTAATCAGGGAGCCATTGTAGAAAAGAAAAGACGGTGAGGCATATACCTGAAAGAGGAAAGGAAAAAGTGAAGGCACCTTCTCTCTAACCTCGGACAACACTACATCCCGCTCAATCGAGTTAAAAGCGTTCTTAATATCTATCTTAACTACTATACACTCTGCGTTACTGGGGTCTCCTGCAAAAGCCCGCGCCGCGTGAATGGCCGCTTCACAGCCCAACTTTGTACCGAAACCCAACTGCGATGGACGGAGGTATGAGGCCATCTCCTCTTTAAATATCGATAATGTATACGTATTGCCCTATGGAGAATAACAAAAAGTCGTAACAAGATAAGTATATACAGTCACTTACAACTTTTTGTGTTTTGGGGTTGTCCAGTCCATGTAGTCCTATTCTTATTTGCCGGCTACTCACAGGCGAGTAGAGATCTCGTGTCACCAGTGTAACGTGACCTAGGATTCGTAATTATTTCTGCGTAATCGTAGATGTTACATAAACTGGTTTTTTAGCCCATTACTCGCTCATTTTAATTCAGTAGCGCCACCTTGTTTGGAGTAGCTGTATTACGTAGCTGTATTAGAAGACTTTGTGAGAGAAAGAAAACGACGCAAGATGCATAATTTGAACATTCTAATTTAGACCCTGACTGAAACAGTATACAGATGAATTTCATTGTTGGAATGATTACAGGTTGTTACCTTGTGGGTATGGAAAACTGCTACCAATTAAAAACATTTTGTAATTGTATGCCTGTATCTACGTAAAATGGGATTGTGTGAGTTTGACGACACCGGTTTTCATACTAAGAAGCTAGCATTTCACATCCACTAGTTTATTAATTCGTGAAATTTACAAGTGCGAAAGAGAGGCGCTTTGTTTGTGGTTCGCCGTAGTGAAAGATAATTACTGTTCGCGGGACTACCTAGTCAACATTTTACGTTTACTCCATGCTTTCGGTATCTAATCCATCCTGTATAATAGTCTGTGCGTCCTATGTTACAACCACTTTTTTCCGAAACTATAACAACTATACTGGCATAAGTACACCATTTGTACTTTTTTATTGTGCAATAAAGTTTAAATAAATAAATATACTGTTTAACGGAAAAAGGTAAGTAGTTATATCCTGTGAACCAAATTAAGATTTTGCACAAAAATAGTAAAAAAAAACAATACATTTTGGGTGAACGGAGAACACCAGTAGAACTGTAACTTTTTTGTCATCAAACCTGATACTGAGACCTGATAGGTTTCCAAAAATTATATTCTGGTTTCTAATATATTTTTGTTATAGAATAACCCCCTTATTCATAAACGTCTGCTAACATAACAAGCCGCTAATAATTCTTTGTCCCTTTCGGTCTTAACAATGTGTCCATAAGAGCAAAAGGGACAAACAATTATTAGCGGCTTGTTAAGTTAGCAGACGTTTATGAATAAGGGGGTAAATCAATAACTTACACGAGGGACACATCCAAAATGGTAGGTAAAATGTATTGATTCAAACTTTCACGATTATCACTCATAATAGTCATAATTATTAAGCCGTTTGTCGTATAAGTATTAATTAAACGACAAACGGGTCTTAACTTAATCGCTTAAAGGTGTGTTCAAACTAAAAGAGCATTCGCTGTTCTAACCTCCCACTCTACGAAATTCGATCGGTACACAAAAAGTGATTGGTTGATTTCATAGAACGGACGCTAGAACAGCGAATGCTCTTTTGGTTTAAACGCACCTTAACGTGTGGTCGCAGATTCTGCAGTCAGCCTGCGACCACGGGTGTAACGTCATGCCCAAAACGTCAGGAAAATATCGAACGTTAGTTTATGCGATAAGGATCCGTTTGTCGTTATAATATGGTAAACTGTGTGGTCCTACTATATCGGAATAATAAATAAGTAAAATATCTTCTATTATACTCAAACTACAGATGTAGTGCAAAATCCTTTCTCTTCGGCTTTTCACGGAAACGCCCGAATTAATCTCCCTGTCTCAATTAGCTTCAGTGTAATATATACTGAAGTTCATTATGACTTCAGCAATATGAATTCGGATGTTTCCGTGAAAAGCCGAACAGGAAGGATTTTGCACTACATCTGTACCTAAGCTGAAAAGTTTATGGGTGAAGACATTCCATTTTCAAGTTTAATAATAGGTACATGTAGGTTTGTATTTAACTATATTAGTGAAGCTTAACTGCAGGCTTAGCACATGATTGGTGCGACAGTATGTCGCCGCGAGATAGATGTTCCGTCCTTCACTAGCTATATTAACAAAAGAGGGACGGATAGACTATCTCGCGGCGAGATACTGTCGCGCCAATCATGTGCTAAGCATACTGATATATAGAAGATCTCACCGATGGATGTAAGGAACAACTCCTTATCGAAGACCAGACCGGTTAAGATCATCGGATGTACTTGTGGAATGAAGTGGCAGCGGTAGAGCATTTCCCGAAACAAGCGTTGAATTACAATCTGGAAGTCATCAATGAACCAAAATAACTGACGCTTAAGGTGAAAAGCGAACCAGCATTAGGCTGCGTTTCCACCAGAGATGTGTGAGGATGTGTTTCCATCTGCGACCATATATAACATAGACGTCTAACGCCAGATCAAAAATGCCCACAGAAATAATTGTTCAATTGTGTCAAGACGGGCAGGACATAGCGTTTTTCTTAACACCGCGCACAATTCGGCGCAACATCTTTGACAAATGTTTATAGAATAAAGACTGTATCGTTAGTTATAAATACAACTTTACTTGGCCGTATTTTTTATATATTGCATTTTTACATAAAAAGCATATATGTGTCTAATTACTGCTTTAATAAGGTACACATTTAATCCTAGAAGCTCGACGTGAAGCATCTGGATTAGACACAACTAACCCGATCCTCCCGAGTAATAAAAAATATTTCGGACAAATACTGCAAAAAAATTTACGGTCTGCGAAAAAGACGACATCACACACAAAAAAAATCGTACTATGAGAGACACGCTTTCACGTGCTTCGTAATGTCAAACATTTAGGTATTTTCATAGCACTTATATTTCACAAAAAAAATGTCCTGAATTCGTGACAGAATACTTTAAAGAGATTATGGTATGTAGCTTACGTGTATTCTGACTTTGACATCCAATATAACTATCACGTAGCATTTATATCCACCTGTTCCAACGATGGGTTAAGCCCATGGTGTTTCATTAAGGCTTTTATGTATGGCTGATTCTTATAGCTGTTTTACTGTTCTCATACGCATAAGAAAGTGGAGGTCGTCTAAATCGTTGTGTAAAAATCCCATTTTAAGTAAAACATTAAATCCACCACATTTAATTTGCGTATACTTGATTTGCTTCAGGCAGCATTTTGCTTTATTGTTTCTAAAAATAGTACAATGCAGTCGCTGAAATAGTCTTACATTCAACTGAATAGGTTTGTCCGAAATACGTTTGATAGGCAACATTGAAAGTATCATAAAGACCCTAAAAGAAATAATTTGGTAAGCAGCCATATATCACATAACACTCAAAAATATCTACACGCCATACACTCAGAACGTAGATACGCAAAATAATACATATTTCAAGAGTTAGACCTGGTTGAACTTGTATTTATAAATAACAATACGGTCTTTATAGCCAATCAAAACTTTGATGAACCAAGCACAACTATTTTTATATGGCGGTTTAAGTTTTTATTGGTTGACATTGAAATTCGTTGCCGTGGTGCATTTAAGGGGGGGTGATATTTGTCAACTAAAATTCAGGACCGTTTTTGAAAAGCAATTTAGGTAGTATGGCGTGCGGCTTCCATATTTTATTTGTTCGTAGGTTTCCATACAAATAACACCTCGCTCGAGTCATTAATAGGTGTCATTTGTATGGAAACACATCCTCGCACATCTCTGGTGGAAATGCAGCCTGAGGCATGCCTAGCCAAGATGCCATTGAGCAATCGTATACGATAAGCGTCAAGTCACGTAACTATAATAATCATCATCATCAGCCAATTGACGTCCACTGCTGGACATAAGCCTCCCACAGAGAGTTCCACAAAGATCTGTCGTCAGCTGTCCGCATCCATTAGACACCCGCAACCTTTACCAGGTCGTCGCTCCGTCTTGTGGGGGGGGCTTCCCAGGCTGCGCCGTCCAGTGCGTGGTCGCCCCTCAAGAGCACGCCGACCTCACCGGTCATCGGTCCTCCGGGCAATATAATATGGCCAGCCCACTGCCACTTCAACCTGGCACTATAGTGATGTTTGGAAATGGTCACGTGACTTTTCGTACGAATCTGTCATTCTCATAAATTTATTACTTATCGGCGATAAGTAATGTGACAGATAAGCGACAAGTTATCGCTTATCGTATACGATTGCAGAATGGCATCTTGGCTAGACCTACAGGAGCAATTGAGCGAGCTGCGTTCTTTATTGTTTAAAAGAGAAAAGAAAATATGAAGGGTCCTCGGAAAGAACATGTTTAGTCCTTCTAAAAGTCAGGGCAAATTTGCACCATAAACTGTTAGAAGTAAGGTTGATTTTCCTTCTCAAACTTTAAATGACTAGACACGTTATTTCTGTGGAGCCTTCATATCCACTCACTTCACTTGTTTAGGTAATGTGGTTATAGAAAAACGATAAGACGCAAAGGGACGAACGATCCTTATCGGCTTGCTATAAGGACAGATTTCCAATCTCCATTTAACAACGCCTGTCAGATAAATGATAGCACTGTCCTTTCGAATGACTTGAGAAAAGGACAGTGATAATTTTTAACTAATTACTTTCATCTAGGAATTGAAAAATCAGGCCTAAGAGACGTTTTTGAATAAAGGGGAGAAACTAACCTCAAATTGGGGTGGAGGGGTGGTATAATACGGTCCGTCACTGTTAATCATCAAATAGAAGTAAAACAGTGTGACTGTCGGCGAGCGGAACGGCGTATTGATCAGATCCGTGGAATCCCACTCCCAGTCTTCTGGGCAGAAGTAGGTGCAGAGGCAGGGCGTCTCGCACATGTAGACGAACATTGCCATAGACTGCTCGATGCTGTAGCGCAGCGCGTACTGGGACATATATAAGATCCGTCAGGCGCAGATCCAGGGGGGCCAATGGGAGCACAAAATACTATCATGTGAAATCCATGTCATAGGGCAATACCCCCCTCAACGAAGTCCTAGATCCGCGCCTGAGATCCCTAAGTGCCTGTCGCGAACTGGGAACTACCACGATCTAGTAATGCTTAGGATCTGAATCACGGTATGTCAGTTCCATAGAATAACTGTCAAAAAGGCCGAACCTAAACTGAAACGCCTCTGAAATCCCTTAAAACTAAGGCAATGAGGGTTTTTGATACTTTTTCTGCCGCTATGGGGAGGTGAGATGGCAGCACTGAGCCGACCGTATAACGAACTGTCAAAATAAATACGCGTATTTAATTTTCAACATATTTATAGGTTTATTTATTCTGAAAACCATTACTTTAGTCATATTATTACCTAAAATAAATAAATAAAATAGTTCCAAGTCAATTCTCATGAAATTAACAAAGTTATAGTAATTATTTTGAATACCAGTGACTTTGAGCGCCTGTTTTAGAGTTCAATCTTCAGTTCGACGACCATGTATTAGTCGTAATCCATTACAAAATCAATTCTCTTCCAAATAAAATAGAATTTCAATATTTTAGGCCTAGGTGCCTATGAATAGTATGAATCTGACAGCTGTCGAGACCAGGTGCGTACGAAGCGCCGCCTGGTGGCAGAAAAATTATCGAAAACCCTCATTAGTGTCTTTACTTGTTTACTTCTTAGATGGAATGGCAGAGATGCTTTCAATTTTATGTCAGTGGAACGTAATGAAACATTTCTTCTAAGAAAATCCTATTTTGATCCCCTAATAATTCCTCTGGCTGACTGGATAGAATTATTTATTTAATCTTTATTGCACAAAATAAAAATCGTACAAAAGGCGCACTTAATCATAGCATTTTCTACCAGTCAACCATCGGGCAAAACAGATAATGATAAGAACTATTTCGTTTCTGCTACAGATTCCAGTGCAGAGTGTTCAGGACTCTTGACGCCACAAGTTTATGTTTACATACGTACCGTAAAGCCGGGTTACTTTGGCCCTAGGGGGTAACTTTGGCCCAAAATTAAGTTTATCATAAAACCAAAGCATCGCATAAATTACATGATGTATTGTTATCAGGCGTTTTAGGTATGAATTTTGCATCCCGACACATACTAAAACTGTTAATTTTAAATAAGTCTGCCCGTCTGTCGAACTTTTTGTCTATCACATTTTTACGCGAAAACTGCTTAACCGAATAACACGACACGAGAGTGGCTATTAATATACTTTGAGATATTAGGAACATCATGAAGTAAATAACTAAACAGGTTTTAATACAAAAAAAATCTTTAATGGAAGTTAGGTATCTAAAAGTTGCAAAAAGCACAGCATAAAAATGTTATATGCCGATGAAATTCAGGACAAACGTGAGAATTAATCGAAATAAGAAGTATGTGAAAAGACTTTTATGATGGAGTTGTAAATTTATATCATAGTAATTATTTTAGTTTGCATTTGTCATTATGATGAAATCTTAATTTTACTGCAATAAAACAAACAATGTGTAAGAGGAAGTGGTGCTATTTTATACGTAATTTGTCTAAACTTGTTACTTATTTTCATAATTAATAAGCGTTACGCTACAACACGAAAATAAGTCATGGGCCAAAGTAACCCTCCCGAAGATATTACTTTAGCCCAAACTTTACGAAACAGAAAAAAACTCTTGGGTATTATTTTATTAAAGAGAAAGTGTGTAAATTACTTGATTACACTCTTAACTTTACTTCTCATTTATTAATTCTTACATAAAGGTGTTGTATTTCAATTAAATCGAATGAGAAGTAAAACATATCATTTTTTTGGGACAAAGTAACCCGGCTTTACGGTACTTATACTTAGGTACAGTCGACGTCATAGATATCAATGAGGTCAAAGTGCTAAAAACATCTTTAAAGAATTTAATGATTGACCCAATTATACCTTTGAAGTCGACTGCACCAGCTGCTACCGATATAGATATTTAAAAAGTTCCTGTCAACGTTGAATAACTCACCTGCATGCGAAATCTTACAAGTTGCATGAATCTGCTAAGCTTGCTAACTCCGTAGAACTCCCATTTCTTTTCGTAAATATTGAACCAACTGTAATATTAATTCTAAGTGATGTTAGGTTTATTCAAGTAGACCACGACGGTCAATAGAAATCACGAACAATGTCAACAAACCTCGTATTCAAAATGTGTTTTGTTTCCAATCTACGTTATTGAATACTGCAAAATCAGAGTGTTATTTACTCATCTCTTACCTTTACATTATCCTATACCATTGAGACCGCAAAATAGCGCTAGATTATAGGTATTTCATTTAACTATTTACACTGCTCGCAACTTGACGGCGACTTTACTGGGAGAGTTAAAATAATAATAATAGATATGTATAGGTAATTTCACCAGAGTTGAGGTGAATGATTTTGATTACACACACATCCAAAGGAAGTACTAATTTAAAAAAATGTGAATGAATGAATGACTTGCGTAGAAACATTGAAGCAAATCCCTTGAACAAACTTTTTGGTCAATATTTCAGTTGCAATTGGGTTTGCTGTCAGTACGAAAAAAGAACACTTATTTCAAATTCCCCATTTGACATGGCATGTTAATGTGTGCGTGACCTCAACTTTCGTGGAACTATCTATAACTAGGTACATATTATACACTTCTACAGATCTAGGGAATAAATCTCCCCCGTCGTATTTTCACGTGTTTGTCGTTTTGTTTTGACTATTGAGTCAGGACAGGGCGATAAATACGGACGTGTCAGCGAAAATACGATGGGAAGACCACAAAAAAAAACAAAAATGTAGCTCTTTTTTGAAAGACGGACAGACGGTGTTAATTGGGTTCCTTTGACAACTAGGATACCTACTTGATAAGAGTGGCTATATTTTTAAATAATTACTAACCTAATAAAGAAAATAAGGTCTTACTAAAAATTAATAATTTACCCTTTTCCGACATCTCTGAATGACATGCGAATAGCATGAGCCGTGTTGTTCAACCATGTTATATTTAGATATTTCAGCATCTACAAATAATAGAAATATTTTAAATATTTAAGAAAGAACTTTGCATCAAATTTTTTAACCCATACCTAATTTGACAGAAATTTTTGATGGTCGTGTGTTCAAGCTTCCTGTTTAATATAATTTTTACTCGAAAAAAAAACACAAATAGTGGGTCAAATATCATGTCCAGTATTTTTAACGTTGTCGAATTAAAGGTTGTCAATGCCACCTGTATCATATATTAATTAGGGCAAGAGCAGAATAGGCTATTAGATTACGGTGCAGGGTCCCGTAATAGTTGCTCATCCGAGGCGTCTGTCATACATAATAAAATATTTAAAAACATGAAGAAAGTAAATACCATTAAGGAATCATTAGGGAGGGTCTACTGGGTGGCTTTAAGTAGGAATCATAATATAAGGACCATAAATGTAGCTGTAAGTAGGTATTTGTAAGTTTATGAAGTTTTGTTTCCTCTCTAGATGCTCAAAGTACTTGGGTAACCTAAAATAATTGTTGTACCGCGGTTTTTCGTCGTATTTCGTATAGGTACAGTGAACAAAAAATGTGGTCTACCACTTTTTGACTCTATTTAGTGATACTAGTCGAATAGTTGTAGGCCACATTTTTGACGACTTTATTATACATTTGCAAAAAGTTACAGTAACAGACACCCATCACACACAGAGACACCTCCGAGAGCGGACATGGTGAAACTACAGGGGTGTTACCATGCCGTACTTATGCGATTCAATTTAGGTTCAGGGAAAGGGACAGAGATATAAGACTCTATAGCCTTGTCCCTTTCTCTCGACCTAAACTGAATCGCGAAAATAAACGCGCGCGTGTAGTGCTAACTACCTATACCTAAATACCAAATCACAACTACTTGTACCATGGAAGTACTATGTTGCTGCGCAGCATCAAACTCATGTAGGCTAACGTTCCGTCCGTAGTTACTTGTGAAAAACAGCATTGCTTCCACCTGAAAATTTATCATAAGCAGAGATCGTACGAATGTGCGTCATTGCTCGCAATAATATGGATATGATTAGAAAGTTAATTGAATTATTAATCATTTGATCATTTTCAGGAAATTACATATTTGACACCGATAACTATGAAGACCATTATAAAAAATCACCTTAAAGCTTCAAAATCAAATTTCAAGAAATTATTTGTTTAATTATTCATTTAATCAACTTTGAAGATGTCCATATTATTGCGAATAACGCATTTTTTCCGATTTCTGATCATAAGAGTCGCTCTTTGATCACCGTTACGCGTGTGCGAACTTTGCCCCTAGTAAGATTGGGAAATTACCAGGAACGACCCATCACTACATGCGACTGCATGTAGTGATGAGTCGTTCCTGGTAATTTCCCAATCTTACTAGGGGCAAAGTTTCCTTTTGGGAATACTCCCCATACTGTTGGGTAAGTTACCGGGAACGACCCATCACTAGTCGCATTATGACTGTCTTGCCGATCTCACTTTACCGGAGTTCTTCGCCTTACCTTCAAGCACTCTTCAATGACCAGATGTATGCATGACACACTCTCAGTGAGCACGAAGAGCGAATACCACTGGTTATATTTCAACCTGCCAGGGAAATCGTCCATCACGCATGGATATCGACCTGAAGTAACAATAATTATATGAATTAATAGTTAACATTACTGTTTTTAGAATACGCTTGTAAAAATTGTCTAAATACTCTAAATACCATACCGAGTGCAAGTAGAATCCGAAATAGTTACTTATTATACAAGGGGGCAAAGTTGTTGTTTAACTGTCGTGCCAATATTGAGACCTGAGCTAGCGAAAGATTCCAAAATTGAGCCACGAGCGTACTGCCGTCATGAGCTAAATGGCCGTCTTTTGACAAAAGTTACTTTCGAGATAATCGCGAAAAACCTTGTTTTTGTAATTTCTACGAAATGAAACAACTTTTTCCACTTTTTTCTTTTGTATGTGGAAGCTACATATATGAACGTACAAAAAACGATTTACGTATGTACTTTATTACATTCGTTTTTTTTTATTTAACAAAAATACTTTTAGCTTAGTTTTACGCTTAAAAAGCTGTAGGCCGTACTAACCTAAAATGCAGTAAAAACACGTTATACGGCATTCTAACTTAGGATTTCCTTGTCAACGTATGGTTACTAATCAAAAAAGCCGTATAAAGTCACATACGGCTTTTTAGCTTAACAACAATATACTTTTTATCAAAAGTCTTAAGTTAAAATGTCATTTAGCACTTATACGTTCTTTTTAGTTAGCATTTAAGCAAGATTAATACTTATTTTAATTTTTTGTATCGTGTGCTAATCTTAAAGTACGTATAACTACCAATGGCATGTAATATACTGCTTTATAGATTAGTTTTAGCTGTTAAATTAATATAAGCACGGTTATGAAGTAACATATTTTTATTAAATATCTTAAATAAATAATAAACAAATATCGTGGGAAATCTTACACAAATTGACATAGTCCCACAATAAGCTCAATTAAGGATTGTGAAGTGCGACAATATACTAAATAGTATATCTATTATTACATAAAGATTAAAGCTAATATGATTGTAATACTTAAATACACATGTCTTTAAGTATTAAATTCATATTAGCTTACCGCTACGACCAAGAAATGAATATTTGTGATAAATAAATACACAAATAATACCCTCATCGGCATTTCAACTCGGAACCTCCAGCTTCGTAAGCAGGGTCACTACCAAGTAGATTACCAAGGCTAACAAATATTTGAATCAAAATTTATAATCAGGGACAAAAAAGTTATACAAAACAAATATAATAATTGTTCTCAGACTTATGTTTTGAATTAAATATTTTATTTAAAATCGTTGCTTTATTTTAATTATAGTTACTTGTGTTACTCGTAAGAATTTAAAGTTTTTTTTTATATTTACTAAATTAGGAATCTCGTTTGTGTTATTCTCAAGTATAAACATTATTACAATGAATGCTTCTTTAATTACCTTTGTTTCGAATAGGTACGTAAATTATTTGGGTAGAATATTAAAAAAGGAACATTCAATTCCTTATCATAATTATCTGTGACAACGTTGATTTGTACATGTTTTAGACAAATACCTACTTAAACTAAAAACCTATTTAGGTATTAGTAACAAAGGCAATCAAGTTAGCATTTGTCACAGTACTTTTAAAGCTTAACAGTATAACATAATTACATTTCTCATTCAGTAAAACATCAAAAATAGCTTAAATTTCTTTAATATGTTAATTTTGTTAATAATTAAATATTGGTAACAAAAATGAAAAATTTCTCATTAAGTTTTGGAATTGAAGAGTAACTCACAGAAATAATTGTAATACAATAAGGTGTCCCAAGTTGATGAGATCCAAAGTTTTTTAAAAAGTTGAACTTCAACTTTGACAAAATCTTCGACATTAATTTCTTAAAAATAATTTAAAAAAGAGGATATTAAGACAAGAAAAAATAAGTACGTCTTAATACTGCAGGTACAAAAAAATACTTAATACTGTAAGTCTTAATATCCTCTTTTTGAAATTATTTTTAAGAAATTAAAGTCGAAGATTTTGTCAAAGTTGAAGTTCAACTATTTAAAAAACTTTGAATCTCACCAACTTGAGACATCTTATTGATGGAAATGACATAAGATAAAAAATATAATATCATAATGCACCAAACAACAAGACGTTGCATTATTGCGTTGCAGGTCGTGTGGATATATTTTTTGAAAGGGCTGAATGATATGAAGCCTGTTCCACAATTTATGTGGTATAAAATCAGGACTTTGCAGGCCTAAGCCTGCCTAAAATCCATTATCAGCCTCTTCTCCTAGTCTCGTCTCATACTTCATACTTCGCAGCTATAATATACGGCATATATTATTATAAAGAATCTAACATCAATATATCATTGTGTTACAAAGAACATATTGAGTATTAATATTTCATGTCATATTTGAGAAAATCATATTTTCATACCTTGGTATTTGGTCGACTAATTAGCGCGCGATAAGCAGCCACAGCTCTCGTAGGGACCGCCACAACCTGTATGCCTATTGCAAACTTCGGAATTCACAAATTTCGGGCATCTGTCTTTCTCACTCCAATTACGTCTTCATTGACTAGTTCTAATATACGGCTTTATGAAGTAGTTTGTGACAGTCACGGCCATTTTACATGTATACATCGAATAATTGCGAATTCCGTACAGACTAAAAATAACGTATAACAGTAATACGCATTTATAAATTAGTGCCGTGAAAGAAAAGTAGTAAAGTGATGATGCTAAGCTAAAATTACGTATACGACATTTTTATCCAAATAAAACGTTATACGATGTTTTAGACTAGAGTCAGATCCAATGTTATGGTACCGATACTATCCTAAAAGAACGTATTGAAGGTTATACGTGTTTCTTGCTTTGTATTTGTCTTATACGTTCTTTTAGGCTAGACACTGTGACTAATATTAAGTTCTTGTTAAAGGTTAAAAAGATGTATAGCTAGCACATACGTCCTTTTAGCTTTTAGCGTGAATAGGTCAAAAGTCGCCTTTTAGATTAGGAACTCTTGCAAAATTGATGTGTATACGGCTTTTTTAACTAATTTACCTCGAGAACTAAGCCTTCTGGAAGAAAATGGACCAGATAGGTCGATGCGGCTTCACCTGGACATTACGAATATCTCAAAAAGTCAATTTCGCCAAAATGTCAAAAGACGGCCTTTTAGCTTATGACGGCAGCGTAGCGAGTGGTTCAAAAACTGGAATCTTGAGCATTGCGAAGGTCTCAAGGCACGAGAGTTGAACAAACTTTGCCGCCAAGTGTAATACAACTTTTTCCCCTCACTATCGCGAGGAAATATGATTACAAATCTCATCCAAATGTAAATTAACTTAAAGAAACCATTTAAAACTCAATGTCGAAACGTATCGTAGAATAAAGTTACTTCTGGAACTTAAATATAGCCAATGGCTTACAAAGTCACCCATGAGAACGACCAATTTTACATGTGAGCTCCGATTGCGCATGTTTACTACGGTCATACAGATCCACTTATACTAGGCAGTAGGGGGCTATAGGAATTAGAGCAATGTCAAATTACTTTATTCACGACTGTGTAAAAAGCGTTTTTACCCGCTCGTATTAAACGATAAACGAGCGCTTTACGA
>JALPQI010010902.1:0-27434 GCA_025490895.1 Thaumatotibia leucotreta
CGATTCCCGGGATTCGATTTTAAGACACTTTGTAATTTCAGATATACTTGTTTTCCTTTAGGGTGCAGGCGTACTTTTGACAATAATTTGTTCATAGTCTTATGTATTACATTAAAGGAAGACTGCATTGGCAAATTCGAATTTTCAAAAAATTGTATGTTATTTTTTATCTCGGAGAAATGTTTAATTGTGTATGAATAAACTTTACTTCCTCTTCTACGCTGGCTATAGCGAATACACGTTTTGCTTCTTTTCAACGAATTCAAATAAACTGTTACAAATACTAAATACATTTTAATACTCGTAAGTTAAGATTTTTTTTGTAAACCTTACGTTGCCACGAAACTGCCCGCTAGAGTGCGACGTATGATTATAATGGAAATAGTTACGTACCCAGTAGGAGTCAAGGCGGGACTTTCTGTTTTCTTAACCATTTGCTTCACTACTTGTGGGAGAGGTGTGCTGATTTGCTTCACCTGTGACAAAAACAAACTTTAAAAAGTATTACACTTTTCCACTCCACCTAATTTGGATACAGCACATAATTGTAAATTATGTACTAAGTTTAAAATATTAATCTTCAATGTGTAACAGCCTCCTGTCCGACCATATAAGAGAAATATCCAAAAATTGTAATTGAAATTTTTACCAACAGTTTCCTACATTGTCATAAAGTTGATTTTTATTTGCTCGCATTGAACGTGTTTAAGTTAATTGTTAAGGGCCTGATTAACTATCCCTGAATAAAATTTATCTGTGAGCTATGTTTATCTATCCTTTCCTTTTATATTACGGCGGAAAAGGATAGTGAGAATTTCATTTAACGGATATATTTATCTGAGGATTGTGCAACAGGCGAATGTGGAATTATTGTAGCTCTTGGTTCTTAGCCAAGTTGCCAATCGCTAACGCTTAGTAGCGTATCTTAGTTTGCTCTCTTGGTCACCGTTTATTTTTAGTGGGTAAGATAGTTGCCTTTCGTTCACGATCGACGAGTGAGCGTTAGCGATTGGCAACTTGGTTAAGCACTCTGAAAATCTAGTATCTGACTTTAGAGACTTCATGTCTAGTACTGTACCTTAATTATATTAAATAAAATTTATGTTTCATTTTTAGGGCTCCGTAGCCAAAATGGCAAAAACGGAACCCTTGTAGATTCGTCAAGTCCGTCTGTCCGTCTGTCCGTCTGTCACAGCCGATTTACTCGGAAACTATAAATGCTACAGTAACGAAATTTGGTAAGGATATGTGTTGTATGAACCGCTACAGAATTATGATACTAAATTGTAAAAAAAACCATTGGGGTGGGGGCCCTCCATACATGTAACTGAGGGATAGAAATTTTTTTTAGTTGTATACAGGGTGGAAAAAGATTTTGGGTCAGTGAGGGTAGCTATCAGATCCCGTGTAGCTACGTGAAAATGATCTGAGAAGACCTTCCCGCGATTTTCAATTAAAGAAGATTAGCGTTTTCAGATTTTGGAAAAAGTATACAGGGTGCCAGGAAATGGTGATTTTTGAGAAACTTTTTTTTTGATGCCAATCGATCCTGTTTCTGTACAGGATCAAAAGCTTGTATGGAACCAAAAAAAAATTTTCGACTAGAAAAGCCGCAAATCGGGATTTAAAATTCCCATACAAATTCTATGAAAATTAAAATTATTTTTTCACGCCTAATTTTTTTATGCCAATCGAATCCATTCCTATTTAGTACCAATAGTTTCCTAGGGGTCAACTTACGGCAAGGTAAAAAAAAACAAAAATAAAAAAAAACTGTTTTCATACATTGACTATGGGAAAAAAGTGAAAATTAATTACATTATCTGTGACGCTAATTAACGTTGCTAATGATTTCATACAGTATTATTATTATCATTTAGCATAGGATGACTAATTATCGTGACAGATAAAGTAATTAAGGTTTCACTTTTTTTTCCATAGTAAAAGTATGAAAACGGTTTTCTCGAAATTTTGGATTTTTTGTACATTGCCATAAGTTGACCCGTAGGAAACTATTGGTACTGGGTAGGAATGGAATCGATAGGCATAAAAAAATAAGGGTGAAAAATAATTTTTAATTTTCATACAATTTGTATGAGAATTAAAATTCTCGATTTGTGGCTTTTCTAGCCGAAATTTTTTTTTTGGTCCCATACAAGCTTTTGATCCTGAATAGAAACAGGATCGATTGCCATAAAAAAAAAGTTTCTCAAAAATGACCATTTCCTCGCACCCTGTATACTTTTTCCAAAATCTGAAAACGCTAATCTTCTTTAATTGAAAATCGCGGGAAGGTCTTCTAAGACCATTTTCGCGTAGCTACACGGGATCTGGTAGCTGCCCTCACTGACCCAAAATCTTTTTCCACCCTGTATAAGCGTGTGGGGTGTTAATAGAAAGGTCTTTGAAAATGATATGAAGGTTCATAAATCTCATTTTTATTTAAGCAAATCGTTTTCGAGATATCAGCTCTCAAAGTCTGAAAAATGTGTCCCCCCTCTCTATTTTTAAACTACGCGATATAAAATTCTAAAAAAAATATAATATGTATATGTTATGCACATTAATAAATTCTATCAACGATTTTTGGTTTGATTAAATTATCTCCTATAGTTTTTTAATTAATGCATGTTAGCTGTAAGATAACAAAATAATTATTTGAAAAAAAAAAAGTCCCACTGAGTTTCTTGCCGGATTCTTCTCAGGCAGTGGTGTAGGGTTTGAACCGGAAGTAGCTTTTTTTTCTCTCATTCGCTATTTAATTTAACGATTCAAAAGCGCTCGTTGCTGGGCCTAATTGAATAAAGAATATTTTGTCTTTGACTTTATCGCAAGTACGGACCTGTACAGGGTGCTGCTGTTGTTGCTGCGCGCGCAACGCCTTGAGCTCCTTCTGGCGCGCCAGCTGCTTTTCGAATGCTTCTAGAAGATGCTTGCATGTTTCCATGTTTTCTATAGGCTCCCATGTGTTCTGCTCACTGCAAGGATTTAAATTGATGTTATTTTTAAAGAGTCAGATATCACGTGATTGAGATGGATGATTATTAATACATTAATAAATAAATTCGAGTTGGTTGAGTAACAGCATATACGTTTAACATGAAACAAACCCTTTTATTCATAAACGTCTCCTAACTTAACAACCCGCTAACTATTGTTTGTCCCTTTCGGTCTTATAGACATACTAGCAGTTACCCGCGGCTTCGCCCGCGTTCTAATATCTATTCACTGCGTGTTATTGTTTTCCCGCGATTATCTCGCGTTTGCCTTTACCGATTTAAGTGTGGCGGATGGTGCTTTAACCCGCGGTTCGGCCGCGTTCTATCAATTTTTATCACGGTCGTATTAAACTTAAGACCTAAATTCAAGATGGCGAACTTTTCTTGCAATTTTAACTTCAAATTCCATATGAAGAACTTTTCATCTTCTCGGTATAATTTTTTATCAATATTAAATCAAAGTTCTAGAAATTTTAGATGTGATAGCTTCTCACTTTATGTACCTACCTCAAAATCGTTATGAAAAACCCACTTGGATCCTAAGATACCGATTTTTATTTAAGTCGGATTCAAACTAAATAAATTCAAAGTACCGACCATTTTGTGCAAATTTGACCTCAAACACATTACTTGAAATGTTTTGACATTTCAGATATCGATTTTTATCAAAATCCGCTATCATATTATGGTCATCTTTACCATCTGGTAACCGATAAAGTTTTTTATCATTAAAAGTTTACATACATACTCACATAGGTGATTGTTGTGTTTTGATGATAAACTGTAATTTGTCGTTTTCCAGGCCTTACAAAGATGACCTTAATCAGCCGAGCTGATTAACATTTGAAGTAAGTTAATATTGTTACCGTTTCTTGCAAATTTGACTTCTGCTTCATTATGATGAACAGATCAGTCAGAACTTCAGATTACCAACGATTTTTATGACGGACAATATCGAAACGGAAATCGAATAGGCAGCCTTTTTTGCAGTTTGTTAATAAGAACCTCTGGGATCCCGATACATCGATTTACACAATTGGATCAAAAATGACGAAATTTATGGTGACTGCTGTTTTTTATGGTGACGGCTGTTTTGACTTTATAAAAAACACCTTGGATACACAGGTATATTATAATATGTACTTTTGATTACTATCGCGTGAAAACTCAGGAAAACTTAAAAGGTTATTAACGTTGGTTAACATGCTATATTTAGAATTTTTTGAATCAGAAATAAACACAAAAACGATACCCCTCTCATAACCCGCAAGCCCGTATATGAGACCATAACAGAGGAGATGGTATTTCACGTACACCTCGGTACAGCGACACGATAGACTATATAAACGATAACCTTGTTGGTTTTTTACTGTTTAACCTTTTTACCACTTTCAAGAGTTGAATTCTCAAAAAACCCTAAAACATGTCTTTAGTCATTTATGTTTGGGAATACTCCTGTGAAGTTTCGGATAAAACAGTTTAATAGTCAAGTTTCTCCGTACAAACTTTAGACCCCCATTGCACCCTCTAATGAGTGGATTTTGACATAACCTTTTTTAGAGCACCCCTACACCCTCAAAGAACCTACCTACGCGCTAGATTTGGAATCTATAGAACCAGAAATGAACATAAATAATAAAACTGTACAATTTTTTTCGAATTTTACCCCATCACACCATAACCTTGTACATAGTATTTCACGTCCGCCGCGTTAAATTTAAAAATCGTGATTGTTTTTGTGATCTACGTCCCGATAAACTATAAAAACGATACCCATCTTGATATTTTCACTTCATCACCCTTTTTACCTTTTTCAGGGGTTGAATTTTCAAAAAACCTTAAACATACCTTTACTCAATTACTTTAAAGAATACTCTTGCGAAGTTTGGGATAAAATAGTTCAACTAATCTTATTTCGCCATACAAACTTTGGACCCCCATTTCTACCCCTTAGAAGGTGAATTTTGAAAAATCCTTTCTTAGTGCTCGTCTACACCATAAAAGGAACCTACGTGCCAAATTTGGAGTCTCTAGGACCAGGGGTTTAGGCTGTGCGTGCATCTTTATCAGGGAGCTTCTTCTTTTATATATATAGATTGATAAGATCGAAAGAGACAGACAATAAAAGGCGACGTTTATTAATAGCTTTAATCTACCAGGGGTTGAAACAGGTACGGGTTGACAGGGTCGCCATGTGCAATGTGACATTTTACGTTTCATATTTCAATTATGACATAATCTCGACATTACAGTTTTTAGTTTCTCCTTATCAGCCCTCCTAAGGATAAGTGTGATAGTCAATGCTCGGCGGGGGTGAGCTGTTTTCATACTAAATGACATGTATCACGTGACATTTAGTATGAAAACAGCTCACCCCACCGAGCATTGGCGATAGTCTAGGTCAATTGACAGTTGTTAACCTAGTTATATCACTTATCTTTGGGCTATGTTTTGAACTTATAAGAATGAAAAGATCTTTTTGTAGCACAGTTCCTTTGTACTAAGCCATAGTTTTTTTACGATGGCACCGGCAGTAATTATATGCAATCAACCGACTTCAAAAAAGAAGGAGGTTCAAATCACCAGCAGTAATTATATGCAATCAACCGACTTCAAAAAAAGAAAGAGGTTCAAATTTCAATTCAACTGTGTTTTTTTTTATCTTTTTTCATGTTCATTACCTCAGAGCTTCAGACTGGATGAACCGATTTTGATGATTATTTTTTATTTGTCTCATTTTAATTAGGTCCAGTGCTGACAATGGCATCCATGAGAAATCCATATAAGTCATAAAGGCCATGCCAGGATAATTTAGTTGTTGTAGTTAATGCATATTTCGTTTTTTTTTTACCAAAAACTATAACACTTTGGTGGCTAATATTTTGCATACTTACTACTGATATAAAGCTACACCATTCAAAAAAATTACAAGCCTAAACTCGCTGGGGGCAGATTCACTTAGCTTATCCTGGTTTGGCCTTTGCATTGAGCAACTGCACGAAAAATGGACGGATAACTCAATTTAGAACCGATTTAGATAATTCTTTTTTTAACCGACTTCAAAACAAACTGATGATGGGATCTTGTATAATTCGGTTTTTAAAATTTTCAATTTGTTGTTCATAACTAAATAAAGTGGCTAACGTGACTGGCAGGATCGCCATGTAATGAAAGGCAACAGTGTACTGCGATCTTACTGCGGATATCCCTCCCACTTGAGCAGGTACTCGTACTGCTTCCGGCGGGGGTTGAACCGCTTGGCGAGAATCTTCTCGACCACGTACTCGCCGGCGTCAGCGGGGTCTCCCTCGCGCTCCGTGCGCCGCGCGATGCGCTCCTCCGGCGGCACGCGCTCTTGGGCGTTGCGGACTGACTCCTTGTCCGATAGCTCCTGTCATTTCATCAATAAATTGAACTGAATATACAAACGATACTCCTCCTGGAGTATGTGTGGCTGCTCCCGCGTTTCCGCTACTACAGCTGTGGCCGGGTCGCATCCCACAAGGGTGGGACGGTCGTTGCACCGTCATTTGGGGACGGTGTTGAGAGGCTGTTGAAGGAAGATTTGCCATGGGCATGGCGAGAGAGAAAATGATTTTGGTGATGATGATGCGGTAAAGGCTAGTTAAGGCAAGGCAAAGTTCGATCTGAGAGAGATCTGAAAAGGAAGACAGATGGAGAGAGAGGGAGGCTGGTGCTCGATGCTCGATGCGCGACTGTCGGCGCGTCGCTAGCGGCAGTGCTGGCTCGTCGTTGAGAGTCTGCTGCTAAGGGAGAGAGAAAAATGGTGACCCAGCGGGGGCACCCGGGCAGGGCCCCGCTGGGTCGAGAGAGAGAGCTGCTGGTGTCAGCCGTCTGGCGGCTGGGTCAATAAATTAAAGTGCACTGCGATCTTACTGCGGATATCCCTCCCACTTGAGCAGGTACTCGTACTGTTTCCGGCGGGGGTTGAACCGCTTGGCGAGAATCTTCTCGACCACGTACTCGCCGGCGTCAGCGGGGTCTCCCTCGCGCTCCGTGCGCCGCGCGATGTGCTCCTCCGGCGGCACGCGCTCTTGGGCGTTGCGAACTGACTCCTTGTCTGATAGTTCCTGTCATTTGATCAATAAATTAAAGTGCATAAGATCTTACTGCGGATATCCCTCCCACTTGAGCAGGTACTCGTACTGCTTCCGGCGGGGGTTGAACCGCTTGGCGAGAATCTTCTCGACCACGTACTCGCCGGCGTCAGCGGGGTCTCCCTCGCGCTCCGTGCGCCGCGCGATGCGCTCCTCCGGCGGCACGCGCTCTTGGGCGTTGCGGACCGACTCCTTGTCCGACAGTTCCTGTGATATCAACATAAATAAATGTTTCCAATAATTGTTTGCGCGGCGATTATGGGCATTTACCTCCTAATGCGTCTATACGCATAGTTAATAGGAGAGGCCTACGTCCAGCAGTGGACTATCATAGGCTGATGATGATGATGAAATGTTTCCAGACCACCTATTCGAAAACGGTTAAATTCGGTTCGGTTTTTAGATTCTACTGTGAAATACATCGCTTCAATCGGGGTTTTAATGAACGCCCTCACCGGAAACGGTCACTTTGATAAATAAATAAAATAACATCCACAACCAAGGAACAAATATTTGTGATAAATAAAAACACAAATATTGCCCCCACCGGGATTCAAACCCGGAAACTCCAGCTTCGTAGGCAGGGTCACTATCAACTAGGCTATGGAGGCTGACAAAAATCCTTTGTGTGACACAATATACGATTTCACACAACTAACATTTACTCCAATTGACTAGGAAAGAAATTCCCTTAAAAACTAGTGAATTTTACACTACATAATCAGTAGTCCTACTGCGAAAATTGAAAATCTTAAATTACTTTCATCTGTCTCTGTTACACCAATGTCAATAAGTTGGAGTCATAAAGACACATGCCCGAAATTTACGATTTTCCAAGTCCGAGAGAGGCGTGGTAGAGATTCTAACACTATTATACTAATAAGTACACGCAAAATATGAAGTCGTTACAAAATAAGAACAAAAATGTTTTTACTGGGCAACACCATTATTGCAATGTGAGCATCCATACCAGTCCAATACATAAAATATAACATATTAAGGCATTCCAAATAACATGTAACATATACTAATTTCAACTAACTTATTCACAACATGGTATAGTACAAGCACTACAAAAAACAAGTTTTCACTCAATATAACTCGCGTTTTGACATCTATACTAATAGCTAGTCCCATTCATGCAGAAGGCAAACTTAAAGCGAAGCCAGGCACATAATGATCTTTACTACAAACATATGTCGTAATAAAATAAATGTAATAGTAAACTCAACACATGCTCATTTTAATTACAAGCAAACCTGACTGTTATCGCCATTTTTAACGTAACTTTCAGGTCGTATATGAAATACGTAGATACATACAAGGAAACTAAAGTGTACCTTGGCTTTTATCGCGCTAAGTGGCGTTTTGTTGAAAACGGCCTTCTGAGCAGGGCTAGCTCTAATTATACCATCACTTTCTTCGCCCGAGGGCTGAGTCTCGGAATCCTCCTACAAGCAAAAGTTGTAGGAATATAGGACAGTTAAAACATCTTTTCTGCACTCCGGCCGGCAAACAGCACTATGCCGGCCGCAGCGCTAAACTAAGTTGCCACCTGCCGGCTCCGTTGAGCAGAAAAATAGTATACACACCTCGGCCGTTAAATGGGAAAGCCTCGGATCACATGTTTGTCGGCCTCGGCTTCGCCTCTGCCTACAATTACACGTCATCCGAGACATTTCCCACTTAAACGGCCTTGACATGTAATCTACTATTATCAATATTGCCGAGAGTTTGACGAATAAACGTGTGTATTGTGACAGAAAAAATAGTATGCTATGGTCTTCCAGAACATTCTTTCCATTATCTTATCCTGACAGCCCTGACTAATAATCAGGTGCATGGCGTGAAGAACATTACCTTTATTCACTTGTAAGCATTGATGCAGTTAAAATTAGTGATATGATTCATTTTCATGAAGTGAATGTATTAATTACATAAGCAGTTTGTGTCAGATACAGTGTAACTTCTTGTTTTCTTTTTATTCACAACAATCATGTCGTAATTATTTGCAATCAATGGTGGCATATTAATGGCGTATGAAAATTCAAGCCAATGAAACTTTTAAAGCTAAACAAGATTTTTTATTTGTAAATAACCAAAACGAACAATGTATTTATAGCAATGACAATTGAACAGATGCATCTAAGTTATAAGAAACAAGATTAATGACTTCAGTAGTTAATACCTAATAATCGCATTTAGAAGTTGAAAGAGTACTAACCTTTACCACCTTTCTTGGTCGTCCGCGTTTCTTGACTTCTGTGACTTGTGTGACGGTTTGTACAGGCACCAGTTGGTCATCAGTCTTCAACTCCATCTAACAAGCAGATTAATTGTAAAAAAGGAAAAAAGTACTAATATGAAACAATATGGAAATATAGTATTAAAAATAGCAATGTCTAACTACTTATAAATCATCTAAAGAACCACAGGACCAATTAATTGTATGATATATTTATAATTTTTATAAAATATCCTAACATAAAGCATAAACCTAATAAAAATGCCAGAAATGTTGGTGAGACAAGATTCCATAACAAAAGAATTTCTATAAGATTTAGTATGTGTATAAATTATGTGATATCTCTGGAAATGTCTACTATTCATAAGTTGTTACAGAATCCAAAGGTCACATGAAAAAGATTACGCAGAAAATTTATCAACAATACCCAGATAATGCATTAACTTATGTAAATGCCATAAATGTAGGTCAAGTAGCAGGTAACGAGCGAGAACTAAACTTTACCTCAATCCTGAGGGCTTTTAATCATCAGTAGGTAATGAGAACTATGGGAGTGAAACTAGAACAAATCTTGTAAAATGAACATACATATACACCATGTTTTTATTGATTTCTGTTAAATTAAAGGGAAGATTATTTAGGTTAAAAATAATCAATTTCTCTAAAGGTGCATGCAAACCAAAAGAGCATTCGCTGTTCTATCCCCCACTCTATGAAATCAACGAATCACGTTTCGTGTAACGATCGAATTTCGTAGAGTAGGGGGATAGAACAGCGAATGCTCTTTTGGTCTGCATGCACCTTAAGA
The DNA here is from genome assembly GCA_025490895.1 of Thaumatotibia leucotreta. Taxonomy (NCBI): domain Eukaryota; kingdom Metazoa; phylum Arthropoda; class Insecta; order Lepidoptera; family Tortricidae; genus Thaumatotibia; species Thaumatotibia leucotreta. Next base: position 10,171 of record JALPQI010010902.1, read on the forward strand.
AACTAGTGTCTTAACTGGGAAAAAAAAACCAAATCAAAATTACACACCAAAACATCCACCACAGGTTTCGTCAAAAGACATGCATACACTGACAGTTAAATAATCCGCAACACGCTTCGTCATCAAATAAAAATTATTGTAAAAACAAGAAAAAAAAACCCATCAAAAGTATTTCCTACGCATGGTAAGCACCTGGCCCAAAGGTTCCAAAAATACTCGATGCATTGCCGTGTCTTAACTCTTACTGTTATTGAGTTATTAAAAAAATAAGTTTAATAACTGAATAAGTGTATTGCAACCTTTATTACATCCTAATGTTACATATTTGGCATGTGCTGTCAGTCACCTGAGATCTTAATCTTAAGGCACTAGTCTCACCGCGTGCTACTAAGCTATGAACTATGGGCTATAAACACGAACAGAAGATACGCACTCTCTTTTATTTACACTGTATATGACTGTGTATGTCAATCTATATTTATCACTGGTTTGCAGGTTTTTTTTCATTGCCAAAATAATGAATTATACATAATATAATGGTACAATACTCACAACTTTAGCATGAGCAAACTTGGATAAGGCTTGGACATTAGAGCCAGCAGTTATCCATGCCGTCCTCTGAGATTCCGGCATTCGGCACCATTGCTGGTACAGCTTCCAACTGTTGTCTGTACTGATGTTGGTTCCATCTCGTGCTGATGAACACTTCCATAAAAGGAATGCCCATACTTGTGCTTTGCTTTCATTCTGAAAATTGTTAAAATTTTGGATAGAGATACCCTCCTGCCGCCCAGACTATAAAAAATGACAGTTAATTTTGAATAAATAGTGTAGGAAATAGAATAGGATTTCATTTGTTTGAGGAGACCTTTTAATAGGCCTCTGGGCTGCAGGAGGATAACACCAGACACATGTAGATGACAACAAGTATAAGGTGCAAAGTGCTGAAGGCTTGTTCAGAACTTAGAACCTTGCATGTTGTTGCCGCCAATATACACAATACTAGGGCCTCTTAAGTTTGAACTATTGAGGTGGGGGTCTCACATAAATATATTATTTATTCTCAAACTGTATGCATGGGGTTGCAATTATTTTTACTCATAATGACATAATGACTGACTTAACTAGGGCCTCTTAACTTTGAACTATTGAGGTGGGAGTATCACAAAAATGTATTATTTATTCTCAAACTGTATGCATGGGGTTGCAATTATTTTTACTCATAATGACTGACTTAAACTTCTGAACATGCAATCTTAATAACTTGACAATAAATAGTTGTTTCAATGTTGATAGCCACTTGTTCCAATGTAATATGTGAGCTTTATAGTAAAAAAACCTTTTTTTTCACTCACCATAAGGAAACTTGTATATTTTATACAAATAAAAAGTCAAAGTGCCCTTTCACAAGATACAAAGTGGGATGTTTTTATGACACTCTCATATATTATGATAATGGTATCAACAAAACTAACCCTCTGCAACTGAGGTGACATACCTCGGACATATTTTCAACTTTATGGTGTTGATAATAAGACATATGTCACATGACCGACAGTGGCAGAGGGCTAATCAAAATATTCATATTTTTTACGTTATGACTATACTTAATTACATACCACAAAATTACCCCAAATTTTTCTATTATAACAATATATTAGTATTGTATACTCACACTATCCCTTACTGGAGACTTTGAAGTACAACTATTTGCTGCCTTGTGGTCATTGAACTCTTCAACAAAATGGAATGCAGAGTGACACTGGCCACATACAAGTACATCTAAGGTTGCCATCTGTTCATGAGCCTCTGCAAGAAAATACAGTATTGATGGTACATCCTTTAAATCATTTAAAGATTATCTGACTGGAACAAAAAGAGAACTGAAAAGTATCAAGGCTTTCAACTAAATTTCGTGTGTTTTATCGAGATCAAATAATTAAATATTTACCTTTTAATGCACTAGGGTTTTTGGCTAATTCATCAGGGTTTCCCGTCGGTACCTCTTCAGACGCAAGCGTCTCACCGTCCTCTATGGATGTCATCGTGCTTAGAGAATCTGGAGATAATTTTGATCACTTAGAAACACACAGCACTGCACCAGAATAAAAGTTTATGAAATAGTATGTTGACTTATAACCTTCCAAAATCTAGGCCGGCGGCTTCCCGCCAACTCATTTGGCGACATAAAATTAAATGACAACATACATAAATGTTTCAAAAAATGTAGACTATAATTATTATAAACTGCACCTTACTCACCGGTGTGTTTAATAACAAGTATTTGTCACTATTTAAATTAAACTTAGGAAATGCATGATTTAAGGGTCGCACGATACCATAGCATATCGACGCTCATGGGCGCTGATTGCGTTGAGATAAAATTAGAAACGTCCACGATGCACAAGAAAACTATTCATTTAAATTTAAAATCATTATCTTTTAAATTATCAACACTTACCAAAACAATGTCAAATTAATTATTTTTTTCTAAAAATGAAACCTTTCACACGACTCATGCAAAACGGAACAAATTACGCCAAGAATCAAATATTTTATGAGGAAAAAAAACAGCGTCGGTCGACGCGTCAGAGCGCCCTCTTGCGTTGGCCGACATAATATGTTTTCTATGCTTTTGAATGACGATATAGGCCAATAGCATTGAAGAATAAATTGTTGTCAACCAATCATAAACGCAACAAAAGGATCACATGCTATAACTAACTTGCTGTCATTTTGTCGGCGTAAACTTACACCGACATTTTATTTTGCCGTCACTTTATGCCGAAATCATTCAGCCCACTATCTATTTCATCAATTTGAACAAGATACTTACGAAATTAAGAAAATGTAATAAATGATTAGATAGTAAATGAAAGTTAATAATCTGGTAAACATTATTTCCTTCTAAGTTGTTAGTAATCAAATTCTCTGGGCTTTTCTTCGCAAAAGTGATTCATAAATTAGTGACGATGAATTTTTATTTAATGTTTAGTTTACTCTGTTTATAAGTGTGTAGGAACGCATGTAATTCATTCATAATTATGTATATCGTTGGGTTATCAGTCATCATTTCAGATTATGAAAACCCTTTTGAACATTACGATATAAACTTTTACAAAGTTACATTAAACTTTACAATTTATCACTATTGTTGAAAGTTCTGATTATATAAATAGAATTAATTGCACTATGAAAATGAGGCATATAATGTTAAAATAAAAAATTCTGTCTTAAAACATTGAGGTTAAAATATCAATTTTAATAATAAGCATTGTCACATCACTATCCGTACTTTCCCCCATCACTACGGATGGCAGACATATGTTTGTTCTCTATGATTTTTCTGAATCATGTTTTACAATTTCTCAGTGATTGGTCGAAATGTAAATTGCTAGTTCACTTCGACGAATGAACGCAGGATAGGTTACGCCTGATTGGTGTAACAAATATTTTTCGTTCTTGAACAAATAAAAAATATTTAATTGTCTGCTTGACGCATCGTGGGACGCTTTTATTCGCGCCGTGTAATTTTTATTTAATTTAAATTATAAAGTGAGTACATCGGTATCGAAAAAAATGTATTGATAATCATGATTAATTGTTCCTAAGGTCCACAATGTTAATGTTTTCATTAGTATATATTGCAGATGTCGGGAATAGCCAGTGCACGTTTAGCGGAGGAGAGAAAAGCTTGGCGCAGAGACCATCCTTTCGTACGTAGGATTTGGATTACCGTTTTTTTTGCAAACCACTTTTTGTTTAGTGACTTTATTGGATCTCTTTATTTTTTCAGGGATTCGTAGCCAGACCCATGAAGAACCCTGATGGATCACTGAATTTGATGACATGGGAGTGCGCGATTCCCGGAAAGAAGGGGGTTAGTAGTTCTAGACTTTTCACCCGATAGTGGTCTTCCATTCACCTTTTCTATTATATATTTTACGGTTTTATGGAAAATATGATATAAATGGAACGAAAGTGAAACGCTTCAGTTACGATTTGGCAAGGATTTCATTACAAAACGATCGTTTTTTTGTCATTAATTAAACATCATAATAACATGACTACTTTGTTTTAGACACCATGGGAAGGAGGCTTATACAAATTGCGAATGATCTTCAAAGATGACTACCCATCAAGTCCCCCAAAATGCAAATTCGAGCCTCCTCTATTCCATCCTAATGTGTACCCGTCTGGTACAGTGTGCCTATCTCTGCTGGACGAGGAGAAAGACTGGCGCCCTGCTATAACAATCAAACAGATCCTGCTTGGCATCCAAGACCTGCTGAATGAACCCAATGTAAAGGACCCTGCACAGGCTGAAGCTTACACAATTTACTGGTCAGTATTGCTGTAAAAAGTTTGTATGAACATGAAAACAACATTTTTAATGGTAAATATACATAATGTTATGATTTTACGTATAGGTATATTATAGTTCTTATTTTAGTGAAGAAATCAACTGAATCAGTCCTTAGGATTTTATAATTATTTTACGTTACATAGTATAGTTGACTTGTAAAGCACATTTGTATTAAAAACTATTTTTTCTGCCCATATAGTTTATCTAAAAACATAATGGAATTGGCAATCTCAATGTTGTTATATACTTTTACATATTATTAGAAAAAAAGTAATTTATTCTCCTTTTAGATATTGATATACATATTATTATAATGGAGGTGATAGTGGTCCTTCTTAATATAATTTGGTATACAATTCCTATTATAACAATATTTACTGAAACAGTACAGTACAGTTTACTGGAACTTTCTACACTAAAAATCTTTTACTTATTGCAATTAGTGTTGCAATATGCTGATTTACTCAATATGAAGGAAAGTTCTTTAACTAGTTAATCAATGTAATGTAAATCCTTATCATACTGAAAGTAATGTTTATTATTTTCTTTCATTACAGCCAAAACAGACTAGAGTATGACAAACGAGTCCGCGCGCAGGCACGCGCCATGGCAGCCACTGAGTGAACCAACAACATTCTGGAATGTTCCTAATGCTCAACTGCCCCCACCTCCAAGTATAGCTGCAACTGTTGACATGTCTAAGATAAAACGGGCATTGGATTCAATTTAAACTTGTTCAGTTGCAATACAAAAGGCATGTTTTACAGTTGCATCTATATTGTTTGTTGCAGCCAAATGCATTCCACAAAAGAATCTGTAAAGAACATCAATTGGTATAGTATACTTACTCTGTTGATACCAGGGCTACCCCACAAGTCTTGGAAACTTGCTAGTAGTTTATGTTTAGGGTAAGGTATAATCTTGTTTAAGCTCTATCTCAAGTATTATTTTGTTAATATATTACTCAAGATTGTACCTAAGGCAGCATTGACATCAAGAACATTCAAGATATTCATGGGCTGGAATCATTGAGCTGATCAACATGGTATTGTTGATGCTCTGTATTCATAAAAGTTCTGTGTCAATGTGGCTTTATGACCAAATTAGTTCAAATATCTTGTAATAAAATAGGTTTCTGATTTAAATACTTTCAAACAAGTGGGGTTCTTTCTCATCTTACATTTATGACTAGGTATAATTGAATTGAAATCAGCTGATGTATTTTAGTGTAGGGCTGCATAGCTTTTGTAGCCCTTTTGTAGAATGTAAATCAAGTAACATTGTAAAATAACACTTAGCAACACTCCATAAATAGACCTGGCAATTATTGTTTACATTAGAATATTGTTAATTATTAAGGACCTAATTTATTGGTAACACTAATTGACAGCATTAGGGAGGCAGTATTGGTCCCAGGAAAGAGATTGTCGCGGCAATACGGCACTCAAAACGTGCGTGAGAATAAGAACTAACATAACATACTGTCTAGAGAAGAGATATTCGAAATGTTAGTTGCTTTAAGAATCTGCGTCATTATTTTAACTATTTTTGTATCTTATGTCCGTCTTATCGAACAATAAAAATTTGTAAAAATAATTGTAGTTTAATTGAATGACCTACTTTATTATTCCTACTTTTAAAAAAAATACTCTGCAGCAGTACAGTCGCCATCAGATATATAGTAGCGGTCGAGGTCCCCAAATAAATCGGAGCAACGTAAAATTTCAATAAATTCGTTACGTGAGAAAAGGGCAATAATTAGAGGCATGTAATTCGTCACAAATTTAGGAGCAACCACTTTTCAATTAATTCGTAACGTATAATTAGGCCAAAATTTCGGAACACAGATATAATCAGAAATATCTGAGCAGTCAGGGTGCTCATAAATATATCAACATTTATGGAAAATATACCTTAGTGTCATATACACATCGCTTTAAATTCTTTATGGTCAGCCACAAGTCTTGAATAGGTTGTCAATATTCAATTTGAATTTAGAACAGAGTTGTTTGTTGTGACGTTCTTCGAAAAGAGTAGACATTTGTCATCGTGACAAATATATTCCTGTCTCTTTCGCAAATTGGACAGATATTATGCCTAAATAATTAAAATGAGTTATCTAGTTAACCGCTGTTTTGACGTATTGCCAAAATTGGCAAAGGTAGAACAAGGAGCAAACCTAAATTTCGTGAGAAGATGTCGGGTACCTACTCGGTGGCGCAATAAACAGTTCGAGTAATAATTATATTGAAGTATGTATTATTAAACAGCGATTACAATGGGATTTGAAAGTACTGTTGACACAACAGTGTGTAAGTCAATCTAGAATATATTCATAGTCATACAGGGTGGCCAAATAAGATATATACACTTTATTTTTGAAATTTTATTCTATACATAACTCAAAAAATATAAAATATCACTGGTTAAATAAAATTATTTTGGGTCGGCAATTACACATGGAAAATAATCAGACAAATATCCACCTCCAGTAGCATCGCAGATGCCAACCCTTTTCATCGCATTTTTCATCACTTTTTCACACATTTCCGGCGTTATTTCAGTGATTGTGGTTCGAGTATTTTGTTTTAATTGCTAAACGTTCGTTGGTCAATTAGAAAAGACAAATCCTTTTAAGTAACCCCAGAGAAAAAAATCAGGAGCTGTCAAATCAGGCGATCTTGGGGGCCGGTTAATGTCACCTTTTTATTACACTTGCTGTCTAAGCGCGCCATTGCTTGCATGAATAGCGGGAGTAATAGAAAAGTGAAATTCCCTAGGGAGTAATAGAAATGTCAGTACGTCATTTAATAATATTTTGTCTTAAAACTTATTTTTTTGAAAGAGAAATTCTGAAACTAAATATAAGACATACTAAGTAGTATTTGTTCTTAGGGACCATAATTAATTATCTATCATCGATTTTGATAAAAAAACTGCATTTATACATTAGAAAAAAACGTGTTGAATATGTGAAAACAATGTATTTTATTAATTTTAGACATCATGTTTCTTAGGGTATATGGTTCCTAAAAACAAATACTACTATTTACTGCTTAAGACCTGCACAATGGATATCCGAACAGAAATAGTGCAGATAAGTTTATTTTTTCAAAACAACCGGATTCGATTTCCCTTCTGGGTAGTTCTTTTTTCAAATATATTAATGCAGTTTTTTTGTTTATTAAAATCGATGACATAGTTCCTAAGAACATATTTTCGTATATCCGATAGTTTCAGACATTCCCATACTGACTGATTTTAATGAGCCACCCTGTATTTTAGTAAAGCAACAATAGCATAAACATGTATACATAAAATCATATACTATATGTATAATATCACTGTTACTGATGTCAAGCCTCCGCAGGCTACGTCTACCGCTTACTATCGGACGGTCCGTGTGCTTGTTTGTCACCAACATACAATTATCACTAATAATTAATACACGTGCGAAAAGGAAATTCGTAACTCGTGTAGATTTAAAGCACTCCCTTCGGTCGTGCTTTAATTTATCTCCACTCGTTCCACTCCACTTAATTTTTTTCGCACTTGTATCGTAATTTACTATTTTACTTTCGGAAAGTCGTTACAATTGTCACAAGGTTTAGAACGATTTTCGTAAATTCTTGATATGAGGTTCTACCTGTGTTGGAATTTCGCTACAATTGTCGTATTTTTGTGACAATATATAATTTTGCTTCGCTTAAAAGACGGTATTTATTGTTGATTGCTAAAAGTTCTTGCAATATATATTTGAAACACAAACGACCAGACGGCCCGTCTGATGATCAGTGGTAACCGTAGCCCATGGACGCCTGCAATGAGAGAAACAGTCAATTTACAATTCTCGGACTTGTCACCGTGGTAAAATAGGATCCGCAAATGACTTTTAGGTATTCTGTTCACCCTTTATACTTTTTTAGTTTCGTTCAAATAAATCATTTCCTAGCTTTACGATTTTATTTACTTATCCCATATTAATATGATTACATCAATAAAAAATCAAAATTGAATTTATGCATTTTTCGATAATGATGCTTGAAAACTTCTCTTTTATCTAGGAAACTCATTTACCTACTCACCCACAACAGTGCCGTCAACATCATTGACATTGACAACTTAAAGTAGTAGTAATGACAACATAGTAACAAATTAAAATAAACTATGTGACGCAGACTTAAGGTGTATTTCCTATAAATGTTTCGATCTTTATGATCATCCTGGCTGCTTCGATATCTTTGAGTCATGTTCGTTCCGATATCTTTACCTACTTGTACGTTACGAATTTATTGAAAAGTGACTGCTCCTAAATTTATGACCAATTACACGCTCCCAAATCATTGCCATTTTCTCACGTAACGAATTTATTGAAATTTTATGTTGCTCCGATTTATTTGGGGACCTCGACCGCTACCATATATCTGATGGCGACTGTACCACAAACATTTATGTTTCTAGGTCTACTAGCTTGTATCAAATATCTTTGTTATTATTTTTCCGCTGATGTTATGCAGTGATTAATTTAGTGATTTAGCCTACTATTGCCTGTGCAGTGTGCTTATCAAGGTTGTCCACCAGTTATCGATTTTATACGCATGAGGATCAACTAGATACCAACCAAGGAACTAAATCCTGTTAGATCCAAAGAATTTAATTAGCTAGGTTTAGATAAAAAAATAAGATAAAGAAAAGAGAATAAGAAAAATAAGTTTTAGACCAGGGTCGCGTTTTATAAAGTTACAATGTTTTTTAATTTGCTGTTTGCCTCTCTTTCTAGTCAACACGTGCGTGCGTTAGAGAGGCAAACAGCGAAATTGTAAAATGTAACTTTATAAAACGCGACCCTAGTAACAAAAACAATAAACAAATTAATAACTCGCTCTTTCTCAATATTCTTTGCTCTCAAGCCTGCTGAATATTGCGTGCGAATTTTTTTATATTGTCCAGTCTAATCATTATTTCCAGTTTATTCTTGATCTGTTCTTTATTTTTATGGCTAAAACCCTCTTTAGAGTATTATATTCTTTGCTAAAACCATTAAAAGAGCATGTTCGCAAAGTGAAGGCACATGAGATGATGGTGCACAATAGTTGAAACTGAACTTGTGGCTGTATAAATAATTATCAGAGCCCTGAAAAAAGCTAACTAGCTAGCTGTCAGTGTCAAATTGACAGTGACAGTTCCAGTTGTAACGCTTGATTTGTGGATGTGGTTTATTTATTTTATCTTTTACGGTTGTGGATTTTTAATAAAGTAGGCAGAGATTGTTTAAATTAGCTAATGTTACGAATAATTTATATAAAAAAATAACATTTTGGTCCGTGTACAAGTCGTTCTGTGCTGTAACTACTGCTATATCCAATAGCTGAATCTATTGTTTTACACTTGCTAAAATCTTAGAAGCTCCACAAAACCAGTGGATAAAGCAATGGCAGACGACGAAGTGGATCCGAAAGAATATCGCTGGGAAACCGGCTACGAAAAAACCTGGTATTTGTCCTAATTTTCATATTTTAGTATAACAGGGATAGGTTATGTTTTGTTTGTATCTAACATCCTTGTACAATTCTAATAGCGAATTTTATACTAAAAAGATTTTATAGCTTTCCAGTTATATCTGTCTGCTTCGTATTATATACTGATTGTATTTAAAACTTGTTTCTCTGAATATAGGGAGGCAATCAAAGAAGATGAGGATGGTTTGGTGGAAGGCCTGGTTGCGGAGTTCGCGCAAAAGGCAGCTCGCAAAGCGGCGGCGGCGCGCAAGGGGCCCGTGAGACTCGGCATGATGCGGCATCTGCTGGTGGCTGTAGACTGCTCCGAGGCAATGAGCTGCCAGGATATAAAGCCAACTAGATTTCTATGTACATTAAAGGTACCTCGCAAGTTTCCTATTCGCCAGTTCATGTGTATTTACTACTACTACATCACAAAGGTACTCTTCTAAATCTTTGGTGCAGTCACTATCATAAATATATATATATACAATACCAAGTTTTCATGAATATAGGAACATGTAGAATATAACAGAATAGAAAATAATTGATTGAACCCTAGGTACCAAACCAAAACACAAATCAAAATAACTTAATTACTAAACATGCACAGTAGAAAATAATAATAAAATAAGAGAAAAATAAAAAATCTGCAAAGGGCATGCCAGAGTGCTGTACATACAGTAAGGCCTTGGCAATAGAGTTTTGTTCCAATATTATTGTTTGCCCCAATGTATATTATACTGAACAGGCTTTGTCAAACTTTAATAGGTTTTGTTATTATCTGAATTTTAATGTATTATTTACCCATATTCCACATTTTACCCATATTTTTAAAACATTATTTTATTGCCTACATTTTCATATTCTCTGATCTTTCAGTTGTTAGAGAGATTTATTGAAGAATTCTTTGACCAAAACCCATTGAGTCAACTGGGGCTGGTGCTCATGAAGAACAAAAGGGCTGAGAGGCTGACCGAGATGTCTGGAAATGTTAGAAAACACATAAAGGCTGTGCAAGGGTAACTATAAAAAAATACTACCATGAGTACAGTTAAGTCCAAAAATATGTATTGAAAGAATCCTCTTATAAATATATTACTATGTTTTTAATACACGGAACTAAAGTGCACTGGGACACATTTTTGAGCATTTTTATATACACCTTATTTTGCCTTTGACTGTACAGTATATTCTTTTATCTCCAGAAATGTGCCTTGTATAAATAATGAGCACTAAATTGACAAATTCTTTTATTTATCTGTTCAAGTTCAAACTGCAACCATATATAACATGGATGTCTAACGCCAGCTCAAAAATGCCCCCAAAAATAATTGTTCAATTGTGCCAAGATGGGCAGGACATCACGCTTTTCTTAACACCACTCATATTACGGCGCAACATCTTTGACAACCGTTTATTGAATATAGCCAATCAAAACTTTGTTGAACCATTCAGAACTATTTTAAAATGTCAGTTTAAGTTTTTATAGGTTGACATTGAAATTCATTGCCGTGATGCACTGAAGAGGGGGTGACACTTGTCAACTAAAAAGTCAGCATCATTTTTGAAAGGCAAATTAGTATGGCGTGCGGCTTCCATGTTTTATCTGTTTGTAGAGTTCAAATCATTATTAATCATTTGAAAATCTGAAGTGTCAGTAACAAACAACTTTTCCAGGTTATCAAATATAGCATTGGCTGGCGAGCCTTCACTACAGAACACTTTGGAGTTTGCAAGCCGAGTACTCAAACCCCTACCTGGGCATGCCTCGAGAGAACTTCTAGTGCTGTTTGCCTCACTCACTACCTGTGATCCAGGGGACATTACTACCACTATACAGGTATTATTTATAAACTAACCCCCTTATTCATAAACATCTGCTAACTTAGCAAGCCGCGAAGTGTCGTTTGTCCCTTTCGGTCTTATGAATATTTTCATAAGCCAATCCCGTGATTTTTCTGCTTTGTAGCGAAAATGGACCTCCCACAGAGAACTCCCCTCGGGAGTTCCCTGCGCTCAATGTGTTAAGTTAGGAGACTATGAATAAGGGGGTAAGAATATTAGATTTGGGTCAAGGCTCTTCGAAACATGTGAAACATGTCATGCATTGACTAACCCCTTTATTCATAAGAAACCTCTCCTATTAGAAAGCCAATAAGTATTGTTTGTCCCTTTCATTCTTATAGTTCTGATAAGACCAAAAGGGACAGCCAATACTTTGACAGCTTGGTAAGTTATATGCTTGAGTTTATTCATTTAATTATATTTTAGTGTTTTATAATAATTTATTTAAATTTTATTATTTAAATTTTTAGTGGATAAAGCGTATTATAGTGTTAGCGAGTTTCTGTTGGATTAACAATAATGGTAACTGTGTACAGCATGCAGGCACAGTCCATAAATAAAATTGTACGCCTTATAGGCACAGCATAGTGGTACAAAAAATTGTGTATATGAGACCTGTACGTATATACGTACATACCTATGTTGTACAAATAAATGATTTTGATTTTGATATGTCTCACGATTATTATGTCATTACATATTTTTTTCTGATTAAGCCTGTAGTTAATATTTTCTTCAGTTACCGCGATGATTATTTATTAATGAAATAAAACTATAATTAAATTTAACTTCATCCCGAAGCTTCGAAGACTATTTACGGTAGTTTTTTTGTTATTGTTACTCGTAAATGTTTGTTACAGACTCTCAAGACGGATGGTATCCGATGTAGTGTAATAGGATTGGCAGCTGAAGTCAGAATTTGTAAAAAGTTATGTCAGGATACTGGAGGTGAATATGGGGTATGTAATTAAATTATTAAAATTTATCCGTCTGCCATGTGTGACTCTAGTTGTCTCTAACTGCCGTGGCGTTGATCTTAAAAATAAGCAAAGTATTCCTTAGTTCCTAAAATACTGACTACCTACTTGATTACTTGCACTTGCATAAATATTTTGTACGACATTTTATTTATTTATTAAAATAAATAAACACCCTTCGGCAGTAGTAAAAGGCGCCAAATTTAAATTTATAGGTTCGTATTGTTGATCACTCATAGAAAATTTGAATTTGTTGCCCAGTTTCAGTGCCAAAAGTTGTTACAGAAAAAACTTCGTAACACAAAAATTATGATGTTAAATTTTGTTTTCAATAAAGGCCTTTATTTATGTACATTTTTTTTGCAATCGACCCGTAATTGCTGTCAGTTTACAATTACGTGTCGAATTTGAAACAAAATTCCGATTAGCTGTGTCCACACCGATGAGCAATGATTGCACGAGGTGGCGCGGTTAGTTAGGCCGCGCCTCGCTCGTCCGTTGTAAGGGTATATGCTCAAGCATTTACCTTTGGCGAGGCACTGACTGATAAACCGGCGTTTTAATTTCCTCTCTACGTGGCTCAGCGTCTATTGAATTCAGAGATGCGTGGCGATGCCGCCTTTAACCCTTCGGGTGGCAGCACCGTTTCGTCAAACCGTTGCCCGATAATAGTCAAGTGCCAGGGGATCCGTGGTGGTCAACGAAAAATTGGCGGGAGTTACAAATTTAATTAAATACTCTTAATTTTAAATATAGACAGATTTTTATGTCTTCAGTGATATATTTTTAGAAATAACTCAACTTAAATGTGGGCCCAAACTTTAAATTTTCGCGCTGAATACGCAATAACGAATCGGCCGGGAGCCGGCCGCTCGGCACTTGGGGATTTTTCAGATCGGCCGGGAGTCGACCGCTCGGCACTTGGGGACTTTTTAAATCGGCCGGGAGTCGACCGCTCGGCACTCGGGGATTTTTTAAATCGGCCGGGAGTCGACCGCTCAGTACTCCAGTGTTTAAGGGCCTGTTTCACCACCATACAACCCTATTCAGGTGGTTCTAGACGACGTCCACTACCGCACGCTACTATTAGAGAGCACGGCGCCGCCGGCGCGCGCGCGCAGCCTGGACGCGGGGCTGGTCAAGATGGGCTTCCCGCACGCCGCGCCGCAGGAGCAAGACAACAGCGCGCCGCCGCCCGTCACGCAGTGCATGTGGTGAGTGCCTTACTGTCGACCTTGACAGTCACAACCCTATCTAGGTTCTAGACAACGTCGACGGGCTGGTTAAGATGGGCTTCCCGCACGCCGCGCCGCAAGAGCAGGACAACAGCGCGCCGCCGCCCGTCACGCAGTGCATGTGGTGAGTGTCTTACTGTCGACCTTGACAGTCACAACCCTATCTAGGTTCTAGACGACGTCGAGGGCGGGTCAAGATGGGCTTCCCGCACGCCGCGCCGCAGGAGCAAGACAACAGCGCGCCGCCGCCCGTCACGCAGTGCATGTGGTGAGTGTCTTACTGTCGACCTTGACATTCACAACCCTATCTAGGTTCTAGACGACGTCGACGGGCTGGTCAAGATGGGCTTCCCGCACGCCGCGCCGCAGGAGCAAGACAACAGCGCGCCGCCGCCCGTCACGCAGTGCATGTGGTGAGTGCCTTACTGTCGACCTTGACAGTCACAGCCCTATCTAGGTTCTAGACGACGTCGACGGCAGAGTTGGGCAAAAATTATCTTTTTACAAATAACCGGATCGATGACTAAATCATCTTTCATTTAAATAACTAAATAATCCTTCATTTGTTATTTTGAATTTATCTAGATGAATCAACGTTTATCTAAATCATTTATTTGACGTTTGAAATAAAAGATGAATTATCTTCACTTAAGTTTACTTTGATGAGCAATGTCATAGTGACGGTTTGACCTGACGTTTTATCTGAGCTTACTTCAAGAACAAACGAGGCCTGTTATCTTCATCTAGATAATTTATCTAAATAAAAGAGTTGCAACTAAAATATTTACAATTGAATTATCTTCAAATAAATTTATTTATTTTTTAATTAATTTATTTGAGATGATTTTATTTAAAATAATATCTAGATAACTAATTATCTAGATAATGCCCAACTCTGGTCGATGGGCTGGCCAAGATGGGCTTCCCGCACGCCGCGCCGCAGGAGCAAGACAACAGCGCGCCGCCGCCCGTCACGCAGTGCATGTGGTGAGTGTCTTACTGTCGACCTTGCCTTGACAGTCACAACCATATCTAGGTTCTAGACGACGTCGCGGGCTGGTCAAGATGGGCTTCCCGCACGCCGCGCCGCAGGAGCAAGACAACAGTGCGCCGCCGCCCGTCACGCAGTGCATGTGGTGAGTGCCTTATTTTTGACCTTGTTGCCTTGACATTGAGGTGCACATTTTATTAGTGGTACAGACGGTAGTCAGCAAGAAAGCTGTGTTGATATTCAAAAGCGGTAGACACCTTTCCTTAGAGAGTTTACTCCTAATGTACTGGGCTTAGACTTATTATTATTATTACATTTCTGTTTTTGAAATTTACATCTTATTCACTTATGAAAAAAGTTATTGTTGTGCATAATTATATTAAGGGACTCTATTGTACGAGGGTTGCCTTTTAAGTTGTGTCGTTTGAAATAAGTATAAACAATTTTATAGATTATTACCATTTATTGTTTTTCGAAGAATTCTCCGCGATGTTTAATACACTTTTGCATGCGTTCAAACCAGTTTTTAAAACATTTATTCCACTCCGAAGTGGGGGTAGTCAAAATGGCCGATTTGTAAGCGTCAACAGCTTCTTCAGGTGAGCTGACGCGTTGACCACGAAGACTTTGCTTAATTTTGGGGAACGTAAAAAAATCGTTAGGGCTTAAGTCAGGGCTGTAAGGTGGGTGATCTAAAATTTCCACATTTTGGGCGCTCAAAAACATCTTTGTTTGGCGGGCGGTGTGCGAACTTGCATTGTCATGATGCAGTATCATACGACGCGTCGAGTTGTTTTTTCGAAATTTGGTTATGACTTGCGGCAAACAAACAGTGGTATACCAGTCAGCGGTAACCGTCTTGCGATCTTCTAGTACAATAGTAGCGACGTGACCACCCTTTGCCACAAACGAGGCCACCATTTTTTTTTAAGTGCTCCGCTAGCGTATGACTTTGGTCGGTTTTGGCTCATCCTGAAAGACCCAAACAGTTGACTGCTGTTTAGAATCTGGATCGTAAGCATATACCCAAGACTCGTCACCACTAACCATATCATAAACATGTTTTGACTCGCCTCGGCTGAATCGCTGCAGAGTTTTGCGACACCAACTAACACGGGCAGCTTTTTGATCGTCGCTAAGCAAATGTGGTATCCAACGAGAGATCAACTTTCTTACGCCAAGGTCTTCGTGCAGGATTTTTTGGATAGTGGTCCCTGAAATGCCCACGGACGCCTCTATTTCACAGTAGGTCACATGACGATCTTCGAGTACTAGCTGCCGCACGGCTTCGATATTCTCTTGCGTCATGGCGGTTTTTGGACGACCTTTACGGGGCTTGTCACTGAGGCTAGACTGCCCACGTTGAAATTGTAAATACCAGCGTTCTACAGTCCTAAGACACGGTGCTGCATCACTAAACACAGAAGTGATCTCCTCAAAACACTGAAGTCGCGATAATCCCCTTTTAAAGTTGTAGAAAATAATCGCATGCAAATTTTCGCTGACGAAATGACGCTGTAATAAAACTATTCGACCAATTTGAAAACATTTTTTTGTTTTCGAGTTCTAAATTCAAAAGGATGAAAATGCCATAATGTTTATTTTTTTTAAATCGCGGGAGGTTGGCAAACGACACGACTTAAAAGGCAGCCCTCGTATAAACGTTTTTCAACCAACTTCATAAAAACCGGCCAAGTGCGAGTCGGACTCGCGCGCGAAGGGTTCCGTACCATTATAAATTTATTATTTAAAAAATACAGTTAAATCAACCTACCTCAAAAACTATAGGAGATAATTTGATCAAACCAAAAATCGTTGATAGAATTTATTAATGTGCATAACATATATTTTTATTAGAATTTTATATCGCGTAGTTTAAAAAATAGAGGGGGGGGGGACACATTTTTCAGACTTTGAGAGCTGATATCTCGAAAACGATTTGCTTAAATAAAAATGAGATTTATAAACCTTCATATCATTTTCAAAGACCTTTCTATTTATACCCCACACGCTTATATACAACTAAATTTTTTTTTTCTATCCCTCAGTTACATGTATGGAGGGCCCCCACCCGAATGTTTTTTTTTACAATTTAGTATCATAACCCTGTAGCGGTTCATACAACACATATCCTTACCAAATTTCGTTACTGTAGCATATATAGTTTCAGAGTAAATCGGCTGTGACAGACGGACAGACGGACAGACGGACATGACGAATCTATAAGGGTTCCGTTTTTGCCATTTTGGCTACGGAACCCTAAAAAAGGAGGAGTCAAGTCGACTGGTGAATATCTGAGCGTTTCAACCGCCTAATTTTGGTGGCATCATTTTTTTCCGAAGATTCTAA
>JALPQI010010903.1:0-26542 GCA_025490895.1 Thaumatotibia leucotreta
CATGGTTGACTTATAATGATACGCAAATTGCAGTTTCGAGAGGTTAATTTAATATTCAGTTCAGGAAAAAGCGTTGGAATAGTAGTAGCTATTATCATAAGTAGCATAACAGTTTACATACCTACATAAATCGGAATAATATAAGTAAAAGCATTTTTTATGTAGGTAAACCAATTAGCTGACATATTGAATATATTTATAAGCTTCATTGCATATGTAAATGTACTAAACTACCTATTATTCAATATACGTAACTTACCTACATTATACAGATAAATGCGGATTATCTACTTTACGCCCACGCTTGTAAAATACATCCGTATGGATACAACAAAACAAAGCATATTCTAGATTTATACAAATACTTAGGTATTGTAATAAACAATGATTATGCAAAAGACTAGGGCGAAAAGTTTTCTTAATAGAATGTTTCTACCTACACCTGCAGTGCAGTTCATCACCGAATAGCTAACCTTCACAGATTCCGCAAAAACATTTGGAATTCCATTGAAGGTTTCTCTCTTATTTCTCTCACGTTTCGATCGCTGTTCGTGCATAAAGATATCAATTGCAAAAACAACGTCGGACGTAAAGAGGCTTGACCTCCTTAGCCAGCCTGCTTACAGACTTGGCGACACAGTATGCGGGTGGTAGGTAGGTACTCGATGTTATAAATAGGTACGAAGGCATCTTCTCTCGCTTTGTTTCAATGGGGCCGGCAGGCAGATTACGAGTTTACAAAATTAAAAAGGAGTTCTCACGAATTAAATTCAATAATTTCGATTGATTGTTTTTATTGGTAACGGGGTTCAAAAAAAGTGTAACTATTCGTAAGTAAATGATCAATCAGGAAATAAGTCCAATGACGGCATATTTAAAGATTCAAGAAGACGTCAAATCGTTCACAATTTTCCCTGGTACCTAATGTTTCTACACATTCGGCTTGTAAGTCATAATGCCAATTTGCCTCTTGCCGTGTTATCAGAATTTAATATCAGACAATTTAATAATCACGACGGTCACGAGATAGCCCACGTGCGAATGCTTGTGAATGCACGTTGCAATTTGCATAGCCTGTTTGGTATGTATTTGATCAAAAATAACTACGAAAATCGAGAACATCCGTTATTGTTATTTATTTTATAAACATTGTTTCTCAGATCAGATTTTCTCAACAATGACACAAACATCTCCGCTGGAGGACAGGAATTTGTATTTATTTTGTCGGTGTCATGTGTAGAATGCGAGTGTTGTTGAATGTTATTTTAATTGTATGAAGCACGCCTGTTAATTTACCATCTGAATTCGATAGGCATCACAATGAGCAAGTCAACGTCAAAGCATTTGAAACGGCTCTTCGAGCAATTTTACCAACGTCATTGCGTATGCAGCATACCTACTTCGCTAACTAAAAGTATTTGCATAAAACATTCGTTACGGTGTAGGAACCTAGACTACCGCTTCTGTAGTCGCTTCTAATCATACAGTCGTTGCCAATGGTTGGCAAATAGGTACGTGACTTCAGATATGTTGTAGTCAACTTGTAATGCTGATTTGTAACTTTAAATATTTTGGGTCAACGGCATTGGTGTCAGTTGTATTGTAGGTGAAGTATTACTACTTACGCGGCGAATGATTGTCATTCATGATTTATGGATTTATGGTGAGGTGTTTTCTTTACATTATCAAAACATAAATTATACGTACAAAAACACATACCTACACAGTTCGTATACAAATGCACATACATATTCTTAACTTTGTAAACAAAATTTGCATAGGTTTTTTTTGTATGTAGATCTAAATGATGTAATACTTAAGGAAAATAAAGGTCAATTTACGTGTGACAAATTGAGGTACATAATAATGAACATGCTGGTTGTTGGCGTAAGTATCGATGGCTTAAGATGCATTCAGACCACAAACGAGCATTCGCTATTCTATCCCCCACTCTAAGAAATCAACGAATCACAGTATCTTATACTTCCAACCCAAGGCCGTCAAAATACCTATCTGCCACAACCTTAGTGTGATATAAAAGCGTGTCTCACAGTTTAGCGGCCTTCGTGGTGTAAACTGCTATTGACAGTAACTTTACCAAAGTTCACACAACCCACTCACGCACGATAGTAATACCTATGATATTGAAATTGCCTTAAAAGTCTTCCGAGTGTAGTACCGATAAACCATTGGCACCAGCGAAACATGACTAAAATGATGTGGGAACATACCTTGCAAGCTAGGAGCCGAAGCAGGCGCAGCGGGTGACGGCACCGCCGCCGGCGGCGGTCGGCGGCGGCGTGGGGCGTGTAACCCCGGCGCCGACGCCGCCCGCGTGGCCGTGCGGAAGCCCGGCGCGCGGTACCGCGCCGACTTGACCGGCCCGGCGGGCGCGGCGGCGCCGGCGATGGACGGCAACCGCGGGAGGGAGCCGGCACGTTGCTCTTCCTCTGACTGGAAACGGTTTTCGGATATTAGTTTAGCTTCCTGCTTATGAGGACTTACTACAGGACGATGTTACGCTTATCATGAACAGCGCTGCATCTTTAGACAAAATCTTGTCGTAATTTGAATTCTAACAAGGAAGCATTAGAATTCCAATTGCAAGCGCGGACTATTTTGGAATACAGCGTTGTTCATGATAAGCGTCGGTATGTCTTCTCTAATCTTGAATGGTCTCACAATCCCCGAATAAATATTCGTCAGATAAAAATATCATAATTGTTACAAATATTTATAAACGAAAAGGACTGCTAACATTTGTCTGAAAGACGCATTTTATCCGGGGATGGTGAATCAGGCCTCCAATCTCTCGCTTTGCCATTTTTTGAGCAACTTCTTTATGACGATTCACCTTATTTTGATTTATTCAGATGACATGCATGTAAAGGTGCGATTAAACTAAAAGAGCATTCGCTGTTCTAACCACTCTACGAAATTCGATCGGTACACAAAACGTGATTGGTTGATTTCTTAGAACGGGCGCTAGAACAGCGAATGCTCTTTTGGTTTAAACGTTACGTTAAACACCTTAAGCGATTTGTTAGTCAACAAATATTTGCATATAAATACAAACAACAAGATTAATGTCAACAAATCCAAGTGACGCGACGCTCAAACCAATGAATAGATACTTCGAGAACGAGACAAACCAATTTGTTTAAACGATATTTTTAATAAACACAAAATGTAATCGTTATTGTAAATAAATACGAATAAACAGCTATTGAAAATTGGGATTTTGTAAAAGATATAGTCTGCCAGATTTTACCTAGCCACAGCGGCGTGTTTGTATCAGCGGCTGAGTGAGAAAGTCGCGTGGTTTTGTTTGTTTACAGTTTGTTTCCTATCTAAATATTTTAATTATAGCAGTTACCTACATCATGTTATGTTGTATGTTGTTAAAATGCCTTCGCTACTCCCGTTTCAGATTTTCACCGCTGCTTTTATTTTAGCGATAAGAAATATAATAATTAAAGGTAAGTAATTTATTTAATAAAGAAACAACACAGGAAAAAACAATGCGGGTGTATTTTATATGGTACCTATTTTAAATATAGGGTTACAAAAGATCACCATGTAAATTTTTAGCATTGACTTAACGTGTATTTAACTGGTTATTGCAACACATCAAGTACCTAACAAATAAGAATATATATCTTTCTTTCAACAACGTTCTTGAACACCGTTTCCCCTTGGGGATATTTTTTAGTTTTCATTTACTTCTAATGACAACACTGAATTTATCAAGTACATAGTAATGTCTAACCGTGATTGTACGTGTGTAGATAAAAATTGATAACAGTGGCAATGAAATGTGTTAAAGAAACTATGATAATTTTACTTACTTCATACATAGCGAGAAAAATAACGCATGACTTCCTTACTTTACTCAATGAAAATATTAAAATAATCGACTTCTTAAACATATTAAATATTAACAATGTGTTTACTAAATAGCATTTGTCGTCTTTGACACATATCGTGAAAGACGTTCGTAGATTTATTATTACGTTAATATATACTAATAAATATTAATAATTTTAACTAAAAATGTACGTGAACTCAAGGTTCATGGTTTTAAGTTGGTGTTTAGACCAGGATTCTGTGTTGAAAGTGCATCATTATGAAATAATGTAAGTTTTTAGGTTTCTTTACAATAAATTTTAATTTCTATTGGCGCTAGCTTTACATAGGTACAAAGGTAAGAATTCGTAATTACCACTGTGCTGTGTGCTCATCTGTGTGCAGTTTTGTATTGTCAAGTAGCTGGCTATTTAAGCCTTAGGTATAAATAAAATTCTAGTGTATCTCTTGTGAGCCGCAAGCGAGTCACAAGACGAAATTTCACCGCGAATGGCTAACGCATTCGCTACGTACTCACGTGAAAATGAATTGTGCAGCCGAATGTATCTAAAGTATGGCTTCAAAATTCAAATGCAGTCATGTCAAACTTGCTGCAGGTTCGCTCGCTTTGCTCGCAAATCGCAGGTACCTATGAGGCTCTTACGGCATTATTAAACGCCCATCCCATCTTATGACTTACGTAATTATTATGCATTCTTTTCAGACAATTTTATGACTACTTACAGAAATAATTGCACTCGGCCATAAATCTAACATAGCAATGGTGAAAGGTCGGAAGTAATTTACAAAGATTGCCTGCTATTCACAAGATAATTTATAATGCATAATTATTCTGTTGATTGATGTCGTGTTGCGTTCATGACAAATTTACAGATCGTCAATATATTTTATCTTTCGGAAACAACCGCAGTATTTAAACTAATAATACCTATGAACTCAGATGCTACAAATAAATACACTGTAGCGTAGCTATATATGTACATGGTATGTCTACTTTGTCTAGATACAATAAATAATACCTATATTGATTTTAGAATAGGGAATATCTCCGTTGCGGTGACGTGACGAGATAGGCATCGCAACTTGCCTAAGAATAGCAGGACAATATTTGAGAGTTCAATATTTGTTTTTTTTTTTTAAGGCAATATTAATTTGTCAAACCGTTTTGAATATCGCGCGAGGAAACTGTAGATACGTTTTTGAATATATAATTGGATACATTTATGGAAGAAGATCCTTCTTGGTTGATCCGATCTTAATTACTTCTACACCTACACCTACTTAGTGAAGAATAGATAAAAAAAAAGTATCGATGACATCGCTTCTTTTGGCAAAATAATCACACGGAACACCTCAAATGCATCGACTTATCTGTTACCTACTATGTATTTGCAATAGATAATAATTGTATGTTCTAAAAGATAGATAAATGGCAAATGTTCCGTGTCCCCATTGTCACCTTTACTTTCCTACAAATCAGAATAAAATGTAGGTAAACATACCTGATGATGAATTCATTGTTTTTGGTACTTATTCAATTTGTAATGATAAGCTGATAATTTATTACTTACTAATCGAACTTTAATTCGATGACGCAGCTGTTTAAATAGCTACTTAAATGTTTAATGATAACTAGATTAAATTAACGTAGTCATTAAAATATTAGAAAGTGATTGATTTTACATTTAGGATAATTTGCACAAGTAATGAAGATGTGAAAGTATGAATTACAATCTTTTACTTATTTGAACTAAGAATATAGATTTTTTTTTTCAAATTTAGCTACCATTACGTTACGACAGAAGCTAATTATATTGCCACCTGATTAAGTCATCTATATTCTGTCTGATATCAAACATTATTTAACATTCTATCACTATGAAAACATTGTTACTGTGTTCCCCACGCCGCATTAGGTCATTTTTAATTTACAACAATCTTAATTGCTATCTAAATAAGCACTACAGAGTAATGCAATTTAATGTAGATAATAATTACTCGAGGTTGACGATCTTTGTATAGGGTTGTTCTATAACTTTTCTTGTTAAGTCTATGTAATGTAGAGATTGTAGAGTATTGTGTACGAAACGACAAACGAGAAGACAACTGAGATGTATTGTATGGGCGTGTCTCGCTGCCAGAGGCCCAACCACGAACTACGAAATCCGCTAATTTCGTCGATTTTTCTCTGTCACTCGAATAACGCCTTCGTTGGAGAAATTAAAATTTATTGTAAACAAATCTAAAAACTTACATTATTCCATATTCATGCACATTCAAAACAGAATCTTGGTCTTATCACCAACTTAGAACCATGAACCTTGAGTTAATGTACATTTTTAGTTAAAATTATTAATATTCATTAGTATGTATTAACGTAACAATAAATCTGCGACCGTCTCTCACGATATGTGTCAAAGACGACAAATGCTATTGAAAGTCAAACGAAATGAAAGACAAATCCCCGTTTACTAACTACGATGTTCGCGGTAGCCATTCAGATACCTGCACTTTCTGCACAGACCCTATACTATACTTCAGTGCCATAATTAAAGGATAGCTAAGTAGATTCTTTATTTCCCTAATCCCGTGGTCATAATAAGCCTGTGCCGCGGTTGTACAGCGTTTTATAAGACTAGGTAGGTGTAGGTACTGTGATGGTAAGTACATAATGGTCTTATCCTTCCGTAATCGGTCGCCGACTAATGATGTTAGTAAAACATGTTTGAATGTATCTTTAAACTTAAATAAACTGGGCTACTTAAGTACCTACATATGTCGCCAGACTGACGGAATAATTTAACAATTGAAAATAGTTTAGACTTCTTATTAAGTAATTCATCATTTGAAAGGATATCTGTTCCGTCATTCCCGTTGATTTTTAACGTCTTATAAAGGGTAGCTAATCATGAAACACTATATAAGGGATGACTCGCGTTAGAAGGTTCCGTGGAGCCATAAAAAACGAAGCATCATCCAGATCGGCCCGGCGCGGGACGGTATAGTGTGAGTCATTATTTACTCATGTGTTTCGATTTTGGCATTTAGGTATCTGTGCCACTAACATTAAATTCGTATCTAATATAAAATACTACAACGCTCGTGTCCAGGTCATGTTTGCCATAAATTTACCACGCATACCTACCAAAGGAAAATGATACCTGTCCGAGATAATTTTCCTTTTCTCCGCTATCTGTGATCTGCTGATAGGTTATCCAGACAGAATGACCGATATTGATTGATACGTCATCCTCCTAGCGGCAATAGAACCAAAACATTAGAGAGGTCAAAAACCAAAATCACTTTCACAATCCATTGAAATTTTACTTTTTAGTGTGACTCATTGATTTAGATGAAGGAGGAAAGACGGAATTAGTCATATATTATGTAGGTTTTGCGTTACTTAACCGTATAAATAAAGTAAACGAATCGTAATCGGTAGATACTAATTCGTATAAACGTTTTAGATACCAATATTTCAAATAGTCCTCGAATTTGTTTCATGTGAAAGTTTTTGTGGCACAAACTTAAAGATTATCATTGACATATCACTATCAGGCTAACGGTAACTTCGTGGCACGTCACGTCACACGATTGACATTGACACCACATTTCACGTGCCGAAGGTAGTCTTGCGTAACCTCTGCGTGGCGATTGTGGTTGTTATTGGTTGTTTTCATGCCGTTTCATGATTGTGAAATGTAGGGCTCAAGTTACGATCTGTTTCAATTGTGGCTCAAAACAATTTGCGGCCGATGACATTTAAACCGCCGTTTTAACAGATCAATATTGTTGTTATAAATATTATACCTATGTACATACTTGGTTGCGCATGCAGCAATTATGTATTGTATTTCTGCGAAATTTTGTTGCCGCAGCGTTATAAAATAATGACAGATTACATGTTTCGTATCGACCAGACTACAGGTTCTTGTGTAATGACTAAGGTTTAGAAACATAGGTAACTAGTTATGATAAGTCGAAAGATAAATACCTCAGCATCAGGTGCGGACGCCCGCCGTCTGCCTCGCCACAGTCGGTCTTCGCTGCCACCGATGGCACCACAACTCCTGGAGTGCGACTTTTGAGCAGCCAGCTCCGCGCCCGCTGGCGAGCGCCGAGCTTCACCACCGCCTCCGAGAGTCCCCCGCGAGTCCGCCGCGAGCAACGCGGATTCAAAACTACCACGCCACGAAAACCGTTCACTATCACTCGCGACACTTCCACGACTAGCCGTGGCTTCCAGGATATCATGGGAACGACTCCGGGCCAACGCCCCCGGTTCCGACGCACTATCATCGTCCGTACTCGGCACACCACCAGACACTTCATGCATTAAAGCCACTAGCCTACCCCCTATATGCCTCATCACCTTCCCGAACAGAGGCGGCGAACCCTCACCCGCACGGCCCAGCGTAGCGGCCAGACGCTGATACGCACCAGCCGCGTCGCGCTCCAGTGAACCACCCTCGCCATTTCCACGATCGAACTCGTCAATTATCTCGCGGCAACTCTCCGATATCTGTTTCCTCAAGGCCGAACGATTTGCTGCGGTCCCTTCTAAATCTGAGCCGGCATAATCAGACGAATCATAAGAATCGCTCCACGTGTCCTCGCTTGATAAATATTCTACTATTTCGCGCACTTCCTCGTCCCGAATGCCGGGTACGGTTTTCATAAGTCGTGTCAGTTCGCTTTCAAAATATAATAATTGAGGCGGTTTCGGCGGGCGAGAACTTTCAGAGTTCGTGGATTGTGGTGTTGACGCGCGAACATTCGCAGAATTTATCATTTGCTTAAAAAATTGGCGCATTTTCGTCATCATAAGGTTCGTCTCTTCATCGGACGACCAGTTATTAAAGCTATCCTTACGTATTAGAGGTGTGGGTGGAGGACGGGATGATGGGGGACCCTCAACGCGTTCCTCGATATCGGGTCTAATTTCTTCAATAATCTCCTCTAATTCTATTTTAGGTTCGTGAGATCGGGTAAAATCTGAACTTGAATCGCCATTCCTTAAGAGATCATCGCAACTGCCCACAAAGCCGCTATCTCGACTCGTTTGCTTTTTAGATTCAGATAGTTCAGATCCAAGCGGTGGAAATTCGGGTCGGGGCGTTAACCTGCCGTCTTCGCCTTCCGAAACAGATCTAGTATCGTCTCGAGTTTCCTCCGCGAATTCTGTCGATAAGCGTCGTTCATCAGCTGGAGAACCTCTTGTTTTTTTACTTTGTTTTTTTCTTTTATTTTCACCTTGCGAATCCAGTCGCTCCGAGGAGTCGTGTCGGTCATCAGTTTCAGTACTCGACCCATCTGACACTTCCTGCGCATCTTGAGAAGGCTCTTCGCCAGTCAATAAGTTATCTAATGACGATGAGTGTGAACGCGGGGTACCACGGGCTCGTACAAGACGTTTCCGCCTTTGCTCAGGACTCTGTTTTCCTTCACTATCACTACCAACGCTACCTGAACCATCGGAGTCCCGCCTTTCCTGATTGAAGCCCATAAATCCCGA
This sequence comes from Thaumatotibia leucotreta, assembly GCA_025490895.1. Lineage (NCBI taxonomy): Eukaryota > Metazoa > Arthropoda > Insecta > Lepidoptera > Tortricidae > Thaumatotibia > Thaumatotibia leucotreta. Next base: position 9,383 of record JALPQI010010903.1, read on the forward strand.
TAGGAAATATTTTTCCAATCGCGAAGACACTAACTCGTCGTTGTCCCCACTTCTCTCCGGTTGTTCGTTATCAACAATGGATTCGGCACCCTCACTGCACACACTCGATGTTTCAGACATGGGCTCCTCGTCATCTCGAATATTTCTGCCATCACCAAGGCCGAAAAAGAAATATTTTTCCAACTCAGTAGCCGATATGGGTCGCGGTTTTTTCGTTGTGTGCTCCGTTTCACTTTCCTCGCAGCTTTCTTCGACAATTGTGTGTAGTGTGAAGTCTAAGGAACGCCGACAATATGAGAATTCTTCTCCTCGTGTGGGTAAGGTCGTTTCATCCCCCGAATCGGAATCGGAGGGCGAGGTGGCCTCGTCCTCGTCATGGCTGACGTCCTCGACCCAAGAATCGTCGTCGGCGAGCCCCTCCTCGAGGCAAACGACGGCCGAGAGAGTGTCGGCGTTGCTAACAACCGTCACACCGCCCGAAGGCTGCGGCGCTTCGTCGTCGGACATTCGTTCGTCATTATCGTTTTGCTGGGAGCTCGTGTTGGGGTCGGTTTCGTTCACCGAGTTGGTGTGATGCACTGTGATGTCGCGCATGAGCCGCGTTGTATCCGACGTTACGACGGATACGCGGTCGTGTGTTATCATAACGCGGCTAGTGAAGCGCGCGGAGCCGTCCGTTCCGGCCGGGCGCGAGCGGCAAACTGTTGACACTGCGGCCGCGGCAGGTGCGCCCGCGCCCCCCGCCTCTAAACAAACCGGCCCCACGCCGTGCAATTTCTCCTCCTCTTGTTGCTCTTCCAGTAATTCTTTCTTTAATAGTTCACTGAGCGTGCGTTCAATACCTTTAAACAGGTCTATTTTTTCCACTGGCGGCAAACATGAGTTATCGGCCGCGGGTTCGGGCGACGGCGCTAATTTCGTCAACAAACCGTGCGAAATTTCGCTGGAAATTAATTCTTCATTGTTATGTTTCTCATTAGGCAACTCGACGGGGACTTTTACTTTCATATCACTTTCTGCGGTAATCGTATCGTCCAGCGAGTCGCACTCGTTGTTTTCCGATAGACTAAAACTTGTATTGCTATCATTATCTTTATTTTCGTTGCTATCTAAAGTGTTATAATCTGTACTACACGATGCATTAAAGCTATTAAATTCCTCACAGGTCTCACTTCGGAGCATATTTGCGTTGCAAAATTTCATAAAATTGGATTTTTTCGATTCATAGTTTTCGTCACCACTACCATAAGGAATAATAGGAACATGTTCTTCCAACTTAACTGATTCTAAAAGCACGACATTGTCTTGGTTAATGCTTTCCTCATTGTTGACTTCGTTTTGCATGATCACTTCGACGGCAATTTCCAAGCTATCAGACTTTTTGTCGTAGGAATCATCACAGTCAATACCACTGCTGTCGGCGTTGTCTTCCATGTCGGAGGAGGAGTCGGCGGGGTTAACGACAAACACCCTCGAGAACTGGCCGCCTCCGCCCCCGGAGTCATCGGAGTCCTCGTCCGAGGTCGCCGGCTCCTCCGGCGCTCCGCTTGTCAGGTCATAGCTGCGCCTCTCAACACCTGCGTCAGAGTCACTAGAATCACCAGATTCGTTCGACGAAATAAACGCTTTCTCAGAGTCCAAATGTTCGGGCATCGCGTCTGGGGCTTCCGACACAACTGATAATTCCTGTTTTGCAATCACTTTAATTTCGTCTGACGTTTCACATTCGACTGGCCGCTCAATAACATTATCAGTGGTATCGTTATCGCGACATTCTTGTGACGTTTCGGATTGTATGGCTTTATCGGTCTTTTCTACGGTGGTCATTTCGAGCGTTTTCGTTTGAGGGAGCGCGTTGGCGGTGGCGGGGGCGGCGGCGGTGACGGCGACAGCGGCGGCCGTCGTGAGGCGGGCGAGGGCTGCCGCATCGAGGGGCGGAAAGCCGGGATAGGTGTTCCAGTGTGGCGTCGGTGGGTTTTGGGGGAAGGCGAGTAGGGCGGGCCAGAGGGCGGCGGGCACGGGAACCGGGACGGGGACAGGGACAGCGACTATTCTCGGTTCAGCGCCGCAGGAGCAGGTCCTGGGGCAGGCTTGCGGGACGTGTCTGGTGGGAGGAGGGGGTGGTGGTGCCGCCGCCGCGCCGGGCTCGAAGTAGTCCCAATCGCAGTCGTCGGGCGCGAGCGGCGCGGCGGAGGAGGCCGTAGAGGAGGAGTCCTCCGTGTCCTCGCGGCAGGATGAGTCGGAGCTGAGGAACACGAGGCGGTAGTCCTCGGGACGCATACGACCGGCCTCCGGCTCGCTTGCCTCGCCCGGTTCGCTGCTGACGCCCCACTCTGAAAATAACAGAAAAACTTCGATAAATATGCATACAAAATAAGTACGCACCAACCTACTGTTTCAAAACTTACGAGACGTCAAGTCAAGATGACATTCAGTTAACTTGAATGATGCAAAAACAAATGTGAGCCACATTTGTAAAACGTCCCACTTTGTCGCTAACCATAAGGACGCTTAAACATATATTTTATTCATAAACAATTACCAACAAATTCCATTCTATGGTTAGCGACAAAGTGAGACGTTTTATTAAAAAGGCTAATAAATGAATTGAAGAGCTGTAACCTACGTATGCACAATACAAAAATCATCACTGACGTAAATATACAACGTTGCAGTTTTGGTTACAAACGATAATTATTATGAATGCGTAATCTTGTGGTTTGATACAAGATTAAAGATTACAAGTAAATACGAGTGGCTATAATAAAGTAAATATCAAATTAAAAAAATAGACACATTAATTACTGACAATTTAATTATCCATCTAACTACACGAGAAATTGATGATTATAGTATTATCACACAATTAAGAGAATAAATTAAATACGTATTAACTAATTGACATAGGTAAATTATATACTATCAGGTATTATTAAAACGGAAGGTGTTTTTCTTGTATGAATTCATTATTTTTATTACGTGCTTCTTTGATGCTAATATACGGGAAAAAGTGTCAAAGATTGTTTCCAATTCCAACCAATTCAATTGGTAACGAAATCTCAAGATGTGGCTTTGTAATAATTGTAATAATGGGATAACTTTAAATAAAATTACCAATATACTTGTATCTCGAAATCGGAATACTTAAATGTGAGGTTTCCATAGATATAGTCCCGCTTTTACCGAATATCGTGTTATGCGTCACTTTCGAACATGTATGTTGTATATTTGCTATAATGCGACGTTAAAGATAAACGCAGGAACGTTATATTCGTAAGTCTACAGGTGCATTTGATCGTTGCACGATCATTGCACATTAATATTTTTAAGACGCAGGCAGCCTTCAATATCTTTATACAAGTAGTATTTAGTTATTAAATAGCTGTAAAACTTTATGTTCACATAATACCTTGTAAACTGTGTGGAAGCAATAAATGATTAGCGCCTACGAATAAGCCAATAGCAATTTCGTTCTGGGCGCTCGTGAAGTAAAGAAATCAGAAGGCGAATCATTGAATTTATTTGTAACTTATTTTATTATTTAATTTTTTATATTAATTATACCTATGTAAATATGATTAAAATCGGGTAAAGTTAATTTCCTTTGTCACCTATTATTGGAGATGATGATGATACCATACGGACTTATAATAGTTTGTAGGCTTAGCACACGTAGGTGAGACAGTAGGTATAGGTATGTCGCCGCGAGATTCGCGAGATAGTCGACATCGTCATTTACTAAAAGAGGGACAGACAGCGTATGTCGCCGCGAGATACTGTCACTTTAATTATGTGCTAACCCAATATATGGATATGGTTACATTTCATTTACAGTCATTCGTTAAAATTGAAAAGGCCTCGTTTCCCTTGCAATAATTTCCTGCTAAATGACTTTTAATACAATGTGATTATACCAGTTTTCTCTTAAGGAATTCCCTTTATATTAACGCTTGTTAACAGTACAAGGCGGGAAGATTGGACTGACACAGTTGTACAAAATGACGGTAATTGGTAAATAACTGGTAACACTGGCTCCAACAACAACGTTTGGGTGACAGATTGACAGACTAAATTACCAGCGAAATGTCTTGGATGTCTTTTATAGCTATTATGTTAATAAAAATGACGATTGCGGTAGTTTTGCGAATTGCGAAAAAGACTGCACGTAATTTTAAAATGGAGATAACTGTCACAGTATTTTTTGACTTCTGCCCGTTAGTCGCTGGTTTTTGGCATGTCCTCACATCAAAATGTGTGTTTAATCTTTTGAACACCAAGAACTGGTAAAAAAAGTCGTGTTGTTATGCCTGCGTCACCAAAAGTGGTAATTGAGGACGCTGTCATGCTGTCGAAGCAAATTTTGCGAAGCAAATATTGCTGACCGACATGATGTAAACGGGGTGTACAGATACTCGTTATTCATTAGTCGAGAGACTGGTGTACATAGTGTCCCAGGGAAAAGTGACCAGCTTCCTGGGACATACTGTATAAGTCATACTGAACAACTTTTACTATGGGACCAACAAGGAAACAGCAAAAAAAAATTTGACCTTTCGCCCCATGGAGACGCAACCAAAATGTATGAAAAGGTCAATTTTTTTTCGCGATTTCCTTGTTGGTGTCATAGTAAAAGTGGTTCAGTATAACTTATACAGTGTGTCCCAGGAAGCTGGTCACTTCTCCCTGGGACACACTGTACAGGCCACATTTTGATGTGAGAGGGAATGCGTTCGAAAATCCTTACATTACGTTTCTTTATGGACCGCAAATATCCTTACATTATGTTTCTTAATATACGGTTTATTCAAGTGAATAACCATGGATGCACCTTAGTCCGCAGCTCTCGGGATGCCATGGCGATCGCAATCATGCTAATTCTATCGTAGAAAGCACCACGGATGGGTGGCCGCGCGTCGTGAGTTGAAAGCGACATGCTACACGAATCTATCGAGCGGAGGGCCTATGGCGACTTGATCGATATTTGCGACATTTATCCTGATATAGGTAGGTACCGGGAAAGTGTTTTTGTACCATACGTGGCTTTATAATTTTATATCATATTGATTCGATTGATAATATTGATATGACAGAATTAAATAAGAGAAGACAACAGTCATATCATGTGACTCGGACTGAAATCCAAATTGGGCTTAGCATATTATAAAACATTGAATTTAATTGGTGCGACAGTAATATGTCGTCGAGAGATAACTATGCTTCCCTCTCATATTAATATAGTAAGTAAAAGACGGGAAGCCTAAATGAATTGAAACTTTCGTGAGAAATAATAACTTTAAATGTAATTAAACGGTTAGATGTCGCGCGTAGTGACACTAGTCATTAATTACACGTGAGTTTAACTGTTTAATTATATTTACGGAAAACCTATCTCGCAGCGACAACGACGTACTATCGCACCAATCATGTGCTAAGTTAATTGCTATATAATATGTAACTTTCGGTCGTTAGATAATTCTTGTTAAGTTTTTAAAATAGATAACAAATTGACTACTCTCAACAAGTCTACAGAACGGGACGGCTCCAATATATTCGCTACTTGGAAATATTAACTATATCTCTATTGCAATCGTAATACGAGTTATGTCGATTGTTTGAGAATACTTCCTCGTTCAACCACGATGGGTTATTCCATCTCGCCCGGCATTCGACTCGAGACAAACTATTCTGCATACGTTTCTTTGTATGAATAATAGCGGAATGTGACAAATATGCCTTAGTGATCCACGTTAGGTTCGTTTGCAAACATTTGTACATTTTTAATTTGAAGGCCTTTAATGTTAACGTAACAAAATTTAACGACATAATTTTTGTGTTACGAAGTTTTTTGTGTAACAACTTTAGGTATTGAAGGGCATTTTTCCGACCGTTTCAACCGTCGTGACTTCGGTGGCAACATTATTACATGATTTCCGTAGGTATCTCATACATTTTTTGGATATCTTTGTAGTTGTCAACTACGTCTACCAATATATCCAAAAGTTTGCCAAAGGATTCGTGTGATAAAGCTGCCACTGAAGTCACGGCCAATGCCTTGAAAAAGGGCAACACATTCAAGTTTTCTATAAGCGATCAACAATCAATACGATACTTGATCTTGAATTTGAATTTGAATTTGATACGAAGTATGCTAACCTGATATTTTAGTCCCCTTTTACTACTGCCTAAAGTTGTTGGTCAGTGTTTGTTTGAGTAACTTTCGTAACTCAATAGACGCGATCGTGATACAATTTTTTTGCCATCGACCCACTAGAACATGATTAAATTTGATTTGATTTGATTGATACTTTGTTTTCTATAGAAAGATTAGAAAGTCCCCTGACCTAAATTAGCTGAACTATCGGGTCTATAGTGGGACAACTGAGACATCCCATATTGGAGATAATATGCGCTTTTATTGGTAGACGAAAAACTGAATTTATTAAGAAATAAGGGGTGTAATGTAGATGATGCCGGGAGGTATAATATTTGGAATCTGCTCCTTCTTGAAAGTGAAATAATTGTTTTATGGATCGGAATTTGTGCCGCGTGCCGCTGCATTTATGATTCGTGCCACAAGTATATGCATACGCGAATTATGGAAATGATGACTTTAGCCCTTAGCCATTCCATTACAGTACTAAGGGATCTGTCCCAACGGTCGGCGATTGCTTCACAATGATGCTTGGTGAATGCGGACATTTGTGGAGCGAAGAGACCATCGACGGATGTAAGAAAAGGGGTGAATGTAGAATACTTTTATTGATTCACTGCATGCGAGTCTGTCTTGTAATGGAGTGATAGACTTAGGGTTATATTATGTTATCTAACTTAATGCGATTGCTATTTCGAGTTGGATCTCAGGTTTTGACCATGTGAACCATCGGACGGCTAAATATTTCTGATATTGTCATGATAGCCAGAAAAGACAGGTTTCATTGCATTTCGCTCCCTGAATTCCGGAATCTAGATATTGGTCGCATTTAGAAGTTCCATCTAAATGTGAAGTCCACTACAGCTGTAAACAATGGGAATAACTTTGTCTCTGAGTGGATCGAGACACGATTTTCTCCGTGTTTCCTAACAGGCGACATAGCAGCTCTTTGTATCTTATCCCATTTCACCTTTCCAGCGATTTAGACGAGACAGGCCGTGTTGGATAGTGAAATTAAATTGTTATAATGGCCTCAAGGTATGATGGAGATACTTATATTTATGGTGAGATTTACGGCTGTGAAAATAATCGATCACGTAGGTTGTTTTGCCTTTGAGTGCTTTACACTTATTGGTTAAAAAACTATGAAATGTATGTACCTAATCTAATTGTAATCTTATTACATTATTTCGATATTATTTATTATTTCGATACAGCGAGGAAATACCGCCAGCATCCTCGGTACAATGCCACAAGGGCCAATCTTAGATATAGGTTAGGTTAAGTAGATTAGTTAGATTTAATCTATGTACATAAATTGTAGTTTTGAAAATAAATATATTAAAGAATCTTATTACATATTTATATGTACAAGTTTGTAGATAAGCATGTCACTGATATTACCAGACATAGGTATATTTAAATTAATAAAAATACAAAAATATATATATATTCACATTTTAATAAAATTATGATGTTCATCACAAGTTGTGGCAATACTAATATCGTTTTGTCAAATGTATTTTTTGATAGGCAAATACTATACCACAAATATTATATCATTGTACTTGTAGTATTTAATTATCAGTGATTTTTTTCAGTCCTGTTGCATTTTATTCATAACAAACAACAAATAACAATTAAAACTTGAATCATCACCAAAGTTCACTACGTACAGTCAAAGACGAAATAAGGTGTACACACAAATGTTCATAGTAGATTGTTCAACGAGGGACTAAAACAGGCCATTATGACACGAGATATTTATCCACCCGAGCGTAGCGAGGGTGGATGTAGTTCGAGTGTCATTATGGCTGTTTAGTCCCGAATTAAACACTCTACTTTTCACTTAGAATGCGAGGAAAAAAGCTACGTTCTACATAATCTCAGTATTAATTAACAGAAAGAACAAATAAGAAACAAAAAAATTATATGTTCTGCGATGTCAAAACTTCCGATTTCTTCGGAACATGGCCACTTTACTATAGATTCGCAAACTTTTTCAAGTTATAGGTATGGTTTAGTTGGAGTATGGTTTTAAGCTTCTTAGATTTTTCATCAAAATATGTCAGAAATACGCCTTCCATAAATGATGTTGGTACCTACCTAATTTGCTTTCCAGTTTTCCAATCCATAAAAGTTTGATACGCTTTTGAATATATTACACTAGATTTCGGCGGCAAAAGATTTTGCACCACCTCTTTTGCATTCTTCTTCATTCTGGAGTAAGGCGTTAATACTTCTTCATCGCATGACGTGACATCGTAAATTATATAACTACGATTTGAACAATATTACTTATGGACAAAAACACAAAAAATAAGCAATCAAATTCGTTCCGCGTTTAAGTTTTTATCTGTATTCCTTTTTCGAAATATGACGCTTTAAATATTTGCATATTTAGCCAACGAATTGGAGCTAACTACATAACTATTTTGAAGCTAATTGGTTATTAAAAAATAAGTAATAAATTGAATTCAATCTTAATCATATATTAAACAAGTATTAAATATACATGTATATCAAGAAAATAAATCGATTCTCCTTAATATTTTTTCCCGATTGACATTTTGAGGTTATTTTCAATGTCAATAACCGTTAGTTCAAAAATCATAAACACTAGAAATGGCTGTTTAGGGGTTTCCAAAGTCAATTAAAAAAAAGTTTAGAGGTTGTATCCACGGCATGCACAAAAGTGGTCCATACACAAGCACTGAAAATGGCGACTATCCTTTATTCTTGAACACCGTGAGTGTGGCTGTTTACGGGTTTCCAACGTCAGTTAAAAAAATTTTACTTTAGTCCCTAGAGATTAATAAAGAGTTTTAGTCCCGATATGCAGGGACTAAAATAACATTTTAAGAGCATGAGAAGTGAAAAAAATATTATGTCTCAGTGTCCCAGTGCACTCTAATTCTGTGTAATGAGAACGTCGTAACATATTTGTGAGCGGATTATTTCGATACTTATTTTTGCACTTGACTGGACAATGTACATAGGTACCTACAATATCACCTACGCTACGAGTACATACATAAGCATTATTAAAACGATAATGCCGTATCTGTAAGTAGTTCCGCGAGGCCAGGCCCTTAATCTGCGCCATTGTTTCCATACTTATCTCGTTACACGTCCGTCTGTCTGTCTGTCCGACTCTATAATAGCATATCAGTTGTTCAGCCAATTGGAGAGCCGTGGAAACGGATATCGCGCATGACTAGAATGTTTTAACACGTATGGCATGTTAGCAATACGATTTAAAATTATTTTACGCAGCAGTGAATGTACCGACCTAAAGTCGCCGTCAATAGAAATTGCGAACAATGAAAACAAGCCGTTCAAAGATTTATCCATGCATCCTTAACCTAGCACTGTCTTATTTTTTAGTGGTTTGGGATAATGATAGAAATTAAGATAAATTGAAATAATAACACATAGATTTAGCAATATTCAACCTCTTTACAGCTGCTTTGCCTAGACCATTAGTTAGATTACGTCATCATCATCAGCCTATGATAGTCCACTGCTGGACGTAGGCCTCTACTATTAACTACGTATATGCGTATAGACGCATTAGGAGGTAAATGCACATAATCGCCACGCTGGGCAAGCGGATTGGCGATCGCAGTAATGTGTCCGGGCATTTTCGCGAGAAGAGATCCAAAAACTTATTTTTCTGAAACAGGTAAATTTTATGTTTTTCCTGCTCAGAATCATGAGCTCTTTCGATCCTACTAGAAGAAAAAAAGTGTCCCAACTTTTTGTTTCTATTACGTAACCGTTTTTCAAACACTTTGTACAGCGGTTACAAAGTGGAGAGCATGTAAAATGTATGAAAAATGTGGGACCATTTTTTTCTTGTACTTTTTTTCTCCTAGATTGAAAGAACTCGTTATTCTGAGTAGGAAAAACATTAAATTTACCTACCTTAAAAACATTTTTTTTGGATCTCTTCTCGCGAAAATGCCCGTCCACTATGATGACGCTGCTGCCCATCATCAATCTTTAATCAAATGTGGTCAGTGACACTTCAATCCCTTAGTCGACTCTTACGACACCCGCAGGAGCATCACCACACGGCCAAGATTACTTCACGAGACTTACATAATAAGTACTTAGGTATAAGGTACCATATGTAAATGAGTCGGCTATCAATAGCCTCAATAGGTAGCTCACATTTATTTTTCTGATACTTCTTCTAGTATTTCGAAAATTCCACTTGTTTCAGTGGATTACCAATTGCATAAAATTAAGTATTTGTAATGAAATATGCACGGAAAATAATCAAGACTTTGTAACGAACTATGTCTTCTACGAGTATACAAGGCTAGAGACGTTATATATAGACAGTATGATTAAGTATTGTTACTGGTACTTACTTAGAAGGAGACATTTATTACGGAATATTTTAGGCACACATTATCTTATTGCGTCCCATAAAACAAATGACTAATGAACTGAACGTTCATTAATTATATTCGTGAATTATAGATACAACATACGCCTTACCTACATATTTGGCTACAATACGTTACGTGTATGTTTTGATGCGTGCATCACTCAATCATTACCTGAATGGAGGGCAGTATGAGCAGAATGTTAAACTCATTCACAACACGCGAGCGTGACACTTTTGCATACGATACTAAATCTAACCATCAAGGAATCTGTCTAGCCGTGTGGTGACGGCGGTAAGGATACGTTTGTCACCACCCCAACTCCTCCTTCGGGTATCGTAAGAGTGGACTAAGGGATTGAAGAGTCACTAACCACTATTTGATAAAAGATTGATGATGGGCAGCAGCGTCATCATAGTGAATACATTACTGCGATCGTCAATCCACTTGCCCAGCGTGGCGATTATGGGCATTTACCTCCTAATGCGTCTATACGCATAGTTAATAGGAGAGGCCTACGTCCAGCAGTGGACTATCATAGGCTGATGATGAAGGAATCTGTGTGCTTACCATGAGCTGCCGCCGCGTTATTAACGCGGACATATCTCTATCCGGAAAATAAGGGATACATTAGGTTTTGGAGTGAGGATGCCCTGCTTTACGTATCGAGAAAAACTAACGTTACTGATACTTGCAAAGTCATGGTACGGCTACAGGCTACCGCCCGCGCTCGCTCCAACATGTCAGGCGAGCGCGATATAATGCATTACGTATCGAGTAATTTTTTTATGTACGAGTATGTTGATATCTCCGATAATCCAGAACCATAACAGAATTATAATCTTAATAATGTCTAATAAATGGAAAAATAGATTTTTCCTAACTAGTGCGGAAAAGTAAGCTTTACGCACGCTTCGCGTGCGTTAATTTCTCTTTTTAAGGCACTTGTTACGAAAAAAATTGTTCGATACACGTGTAAAAACTTCTTTTTAACTCGGGTGATTGTCGCCCTCGTTTCACTCGGGCTCCAACAATCACCCTCGTCGAAAAATTTTTTTTTTTGCACTTGTATCGAAATGTACTATTTCTTAAGATGTTGGTATCGCTTTGTTTTGAGAAGAGATAAATGGCAGGCAATGTGAATACAGAAGACATCAACGAGATTCTAAGTCCAGATAGGTACCTATATGTATATATGTATTTATGTATACATACGTAACGTATACATACGATGTGTCTTATAAAAACAAAGTTTAAAGGAATTCTCAGCATTTTGATCTGGACGATGACGTCGCTGATTCACAATTTGCTCCGATCACAAAAATTACGACATCAAAAGATTACATTAAATAATCAATTCAATTCAATTCAATTCAATTCTGGTTGTACTCGAACGGGCTGTCAAAATCATTCATTATTGCACTAGTTAAATTATACGAGGTGGTAAGATAGTTGACAAGACACAAATGTAAGCCGACTTTCGGTGTATCAGACCAACACGAGCGCAAGGCACGCTTTGAAATTTACATAAACACTTAACAAGAACTACCATTATTATATCTTGCAAGTAACAAGCACACACCCTCCAATTTGGACTTACTAGGGTTGCGAGTGTCTGCATGTTAATAATGAAAGATAAGGGCGCAACTTGCTAGCTTTTCAGACTAATTTTTCTGATGATCACGTCACGTCATTAGTAAACGGGTGTATCTATGCGATTTTTTTACGCGTTTTTATTGTTCATTACCGTCACCACTTTTTTTCTGTGTTATAAAAGCAAACGAGACTTATTATGCCAGAATAGCAGACAAAGATAACCGAAAATGACTCCACTATTTATACGCAGTTGGTCAATACTTTGGGAATGGTAATGACTTGATTGGTGCGACAGAATAATCGCATAGAACTACCCAAACAAGTATTATAAAAATTTAGTATCAGTTTATTATTATTGTTTCAGAAAAAAATACACGCCTATTCGTTTACCCTCGTGTTCAGTTACGATAGGTCAATAGGCCAGATCGTAATAACTCTGAGAAAAAACGCGAATGGCGTAGTTAGAGGAAATTACCTTTATAATCTGGGGATCGAAAGTTTCGCTGTCATGGCTTCGAAGCCGATAATATAGTCACAGTAGAGATTTACTAAGTGTATGTATATGTATGTATATCTAGGTAAAACGCGATCTGGATTTTGTAAGGGTTGATCTTCGCAAAATAGAACTTTACTAGTAACATGTACCTATCTATCATTTATATTGTTTCCAAAAAAGTTTGCTGCCGGAAAAATAAAAAATAAACTTCTTCTCGGATCAGTGGTGTAGGGTTCCTACACCACTGATCCGAGAAGAAGTTTTTCCGGCGGTATTTTTTATAATGTTGAAACTTATACTTAGTGCAATGTTGCCTAAACTGAATGCCTATTTTGTTTTTAATATTCGGTATTAGAGACAACAAAACGACGGCAACCCTAAAAACTGAGTTAAAGATAACAATTAATCGGCAAGCGTGCCATATTAGTCAGTAATGCCCTATTTGAGGGCATTGTAACCAAATGCTCGGACAATGAAAGTCAGTTGTGCGCTCAAGGCTCCTTGCTTAAGAGACGTGGGACGTTGTGAGGAGGCGAGGCCGCTGCCCTCGCGCTACGCTTTTGGTATGACGTGTGGCCTCAGATGTTAAAAGCTCCGCTGCATCTGTTTACGCTGTAGGTGTTACTAAAACATTGTAATTATGAAAAAAAGGAAATCGAATAGTACATTGTTCATCAAGGGAGGTAAGTACGGAATTACTAACGAGAGTGTTACTTTTATGACTCGAGTTAGTATTCCGCTTACCTACTGTGATGCATACAATGTTTTTCATCACACATGCCGACAAAAAAATAGTTTTAAGACATAATATTATTAAATGCCGTACTGACATTTCTATTACTCCCTAGGAAATATCACTTTTCTATTACACCCGCTACGTGCGCAAGCAATGGCGTGCTTAGACAGCAAGTGTGATGAAAAAATATTAGATGGTCGTGTTTTGTTTCCAAAAGCAATGAAACCTTTGTGGCAATGAAACCAAAACAAGTTGATTATGATTAGGTATGTTACGTTTGACGCGTCCACAGTTCCCATATTTTTATGACCGGTTCGCAAGCTCATGTATGAATTAAGTTTGACTAAGTTACTTGAAAAGTTTACTCTCACTATAGGTTCGCATTAAACGCTAATATGTCCGTAGGTATAATTAGAAATTTTTAAACCGATTTATAGTATTGAAGGTGTATTTCGTTTCGTACTCGTATGCCACTCATAGTCAACTGCATTTTTAAAGTCAATTTTGTATTCTTTGTACATAACGGTGTTTCTATGCGACTTTGTTACGCGTTTTTTTTGTTCATTACCATCACCACTTTATATACCGTTTTATGAAAGCAAACGAGACTATTATGCCAGAATAACAGACAAACATGCGTCTGCTACAAGATAATCGAAAATGACTCCACTATTTATACGCAGTTCGTCAATAATTTGGGAATGGTAATGACTTGATCGTTGCGACTGAATAATCGCATAGAACTACCCATAAATACTTTCAATTAGTACAGGTACTAGATAGATCTCAATAGAAGTCGCCCCTGTGATTCGACCGTCGGTTTGATAGAAGTGTACTTTGGTCTGCATGCACCTTAAGAATTGTACGAACGACGAATACGAAAGCAAAAAGTTCATACATTTCAGTTCAGAACAACAATACGCGAAATAACAAGTTCTAGTGTGCCCAAGAACTCAGTAAGGTTTGTACGTACATATATAGAAAATAGGTAGACATGAAGGAACTAAAACATCAGCGGTTAAATCGCATTCTGTATGTTCTAGCATCAATGTAGAGATTGTAGAGTTCTGTGAATCAGTCTAATTATACCAGAACATGTCCAGAAAATTGCTTGCATGTAAGACAATAAAATTGCACTTCCGAGTTTTGTTGCACAGAAGAAATTATCTTTACGAGTATTTGTGTAGTATGTTTTGTTCGCGGCGCAATGTGCGTGGGACTCTGTTTTTAATATGTAATTTATACGGTATACGGTAGCTGTAATATACTTCCAAATATATTTGCTGAATCGTTGTTGATATTCTCATATGAGGAGGTTAGGAATTCATCATCATCATCATCATCATATCAGCCGAAAGACGTCCACTGCTGAACATAGGCCTCCCCCAAAGATTGCCACAATGACCGGTCCTGCGCCACCCGCATCCAGCGGACTCCTGCGACCTTCACCAGGTCATCGGTCCACCTTGTGGGGGGCCTACCCACGCTACGCCTTCCGGTACGTGGCCGCCACTCAAGAACCTTCCCGCCCCAACGGCCATCGGTTCTACGCGCAATGTGCCCCGCCCACTGCCACTTCAGTTTAGCTATTCGGAGAGCTATTTCGGTTACTTTGGTTCTGCAGCGGATGGTCTCATTTTTAATCCGATCACGCAGAGAGACTCCTAACATAGCCCTCTCCATTGCCCTTTGGGTGACTTTGAGCCTTCTTATGAGACCCATTGTAAGCGGCCACGTTTCAGTACCGTATGTCATCACTGGCAACACACACTGATTAAAGACTTTCGTCTTCAAACACTGCGGAATATTGGACGAAAATATGTGTCGTAGCTTCCCGAACGCTGCCCAACCGAGTCGGATTCGACGATTGACCTCTTTCTCGAAGTTGGACCTACCTAACTGAATAGTTTGCCCTAGGTATATATATTCGTCTACAACTTCGAGTGTAAAGTCTCCGATTATTACGGGAGTTGGTGCTACATGGGAAATCGACATGATTTTCGTCTTATCCATGTTCATCCTAAGACCAACTCGCTCGGAGGCTTTACTGAGGTCAACGAGCATAGTACTTAAGTCCTCCAAGGTCTCAGCCAAGACTACTATATCGTCAGCGAATCGAAGGTGAGTGAGGTACTCTCCGTTTATGTTGATACCCAGCCTTCTCCAGTCCAGAGTCTTAAAGACATCCTCCAGTGCAGCGGTAAACAGCTTAGGGGAGATGACATCTCCTTGCCTAACTCCCCGCTGCAGCAGAATAGGCTTCGAGCTCTGGTCTTGGAGTCGGACTGACATTGTGGCGCTCTCGTATAAACACTTCAACACCTCGATATAGCGGTAGTCGACTTGGCACCGTTGGAGAGACTGTAGTACTGCCCATGTTTCGATCGAATCGAAGGCTTTCTCGTAGTCCACAAACGCTAAACAGAGGGGCAGGTTATATTCTTCGGTCTTCTGTATAACCTGGCGAAGCGTATGGATGTGGTCTACGGTACTAAAGCCTCTTCGGAAACCGGCTTGTTCGGGAGGCTGGAAGTCATCAAGCCTGCGTGCAAGACGATTCGTAATGACTCTTGAAAACAGCTTATAGACATGGCTCAGAAGTGAGATGGGTCGGTAGTTCTTCAATAAAGCGTTGTCACCTTTTTTGAAGAACAGTACCACCACACCTCTGTTCCATGCCTTTGGCGTTCTCCCTTCCAGTAAGACGGAATTGAACAACTTCTGAAGGGCCATAAGGATCGGTTTACCACCCGCCTTCAGAAGCTCAGCTGTAATTCCGTCCTCCCCAGGCGCCTTGTTATTTTTTAGCTGTTCAAGAGCCATTCTAATCTCGCACAGGCTGATGTCCGGGATGTCTTCTGTATAGTGTCGGGTCAGTCTAGCTCTGAGGTCTTCCGCTAGATCAACTTCGGGTCTGCTAGTTGACGTGTACAGCTGTCCATAAAAACCCTCTATCTCACTCAGCAGCTCAGATCTGGATGTGGCGATTCTACCATCCTCAGTCTTTAACCCATTCATTGCTGACGCCCCATATTTTTAATTATCACGCAGCGCCGCCGCCTTCTACGCGACGACGCGAATTCGCGTCCACGGCATCACGTTAACATTTCAATGGACGCGAATTCGCGTCCGCGGCATTAGGTTATATTATCACACTTAAAGGACGCGAATTCGCGTCTGCGGCATTAGGTTATTTCACACTTGAAGGACGCTAATTCGCGTCCTCGGCATCTTGTTTACGCATACACAGGACGCGAATTCGCGTCTTCGGCATCCGAGATAAGAATTATGAAAATTACAAATGCATTGAATCCAGAAACCAGCGACGGTATAATATTATCCTCCATAAATAAAATAACATTTTGGTATCAGCTTTTAAGTACAGTTGATTTCTAGCAAAAAAAAAGAAATAACTCGAGGACGCGAATTTGCGTCCTCGGCATCACGTTTACGCATACATAGGACGCGAATTCGCGTCTTCGGCATTGAATGGGTTAATTTGGCGAGCTGGCTTTGCCCAACAGACAGATCCCTTGCAAAAACTTTAGAGCCCTTGTTCCGCTCGATGGCTTCTTCTATACACTTGGTACGGAATTGGCGCATATCACGTTTGAGGGACTTAGAGATCTGTCTGTTGAGCTGCCGGTATAAAGTCGCATCAACTGAGGATTGTAGAACCAGTTCACTCCTTTTTTCCATTAGCTTCTCAGTAGAGTCAGAGAGCTTTCTGGTCTTATTTGTCCGCTGGGCCTTAAAAAACTTAGATCCAGCGCTATGGACAGCT
>JALPQI010010904.1:0-39103 GCA_025490895.1 Thaumatotibia leucotreta
GTCACATGCCAATTGGACTATAATATAAAATAATTAAAGTAATTAATCAACAAGCAAATGTATGGCAGCGGTATTCCAGGGGTTAAAAGTGCCCGGTTTATTTATTTTATGAATACCTAAGATACATTTCAAGGTTTCCAAAACGCGTAGTACGGGGGTAGTAGGACCGGTACTTACTGATTTTATTATATTGTGTAATAAAATCATTATATTTTATTTCGTTGTTCCTCAATATATTAATTTGATAATCAGAGGCAGCGCCAAACTTGAAAGTCATCAACTACAGACTTCAACTCACTAAATCCAGGTTATTTAAAAAAATTGATGTTTAACACTCATACATTTTTCATGAAGATATTTTTTTTTCGACCAGCCCGTTCATGTGTCAGAAAATTATTATGCCTTAAAAATCCAACGACCACTCTGAAAACCTCAAAATGTATTATGCCATTATTAAATTATAATTAGTAGCCACCCTATTACAATGTGTTCAATAGCATTTACGCCCTTTTATTGTAAGGGAAAAAGGAGTATTCAATACGTTCAGTCATTTATCTAAGCTTAAACTCTAAAACTTGAATATCACAACGTATTCTGTTTTGCATGCTATAACATATCTAATTCTAAAACACGTATATCCCAGAATGGTACATCAAGTGCCGGTGAATAAGTCATTCTGGTTTTGGAGTACACAGTCGGAGTGGGATGATCGGTCAAAGTTTGTGTTCGAAATGTTTTGACAGGATCTCACGGTATCTGAGAGCTTACCAAAAACCACGAACGAAGTATTGCCTGTCTCTCGCACTTATGAATTCGAACGTAAGTGTAACGAGGAGGTAACACGTCGATGTTTTCGCGGTAGACCTTGGTTTTGTCGAAAATATTGTAGTAGAGTATTGCATTTCATTGTAGGCATATTATTTTGCTTGTTATTTTCATGAGTTGTGCAATAAAGTCTTTAATAAAGACAACCTCGATAGTACCAATTAGATCGCGCAGAAAAGTACACAATATTCATTCCTGCACGAGTATAGAAAAGTGTCATATTCAATGCAAGTTTATCTTTAAAAAGCGTACTTTCAGCATTATGCGTTGTAGGTAATAGACATTATAAAATCAATTTGTCGTACTTACTTAGCTCAAAAGCTTCCAGACATTATAAATCCTCTTTGTAAAAATGCAGTTTCCGCGCAGAAACTAAAACAATTTACCTAGATTCAGTAAAAGCTACTATATTAAAGGCAACCCTTTCAAGACGAGATGGAATTTTCTAAGAAGTTTAACGTGAAGCCTTATTTCTTAGGAATCTCGTACAAACGGTAAGCGCTGTTTACGGGAGTTAGCTTGAGGAAATAAGCTGTGCAATAAGAGGAAAAGTTGACCTGTAGCCCTACCATGGGCTGCCTCTACGTTATTAACGCGCGTTTACTTTCTACCCACCCCGCTCGTATGGCCTGTCCAACGGTCTAGGAGCCAAAAGCCATAAAGATAAGGTAATTAGTCATCGATTGTCACAAGAGCGTAAGTGATTACTTACATTAAACAAAAATATGACTTTGTACTAAGGTTCAATATCTAATGACATCGCTACTATTGCAAGATTTACAAGTGCAATAAAAAAACATTAGGTAGGGTAGGGTTTTTAAGTATATATTTAATCTGGACTAACAAAAATAAAAATAAAAACAAAAACTATACTATGCTAAACTAAGCCTACCTTAAGGACTACGGGGACCTAAACTATATGTACAAATGTCTCCCACATCGCTGTCACTGGGCAAAGTGCCCATAAGGCTGGCTGCGTTGCCTCGCTGAATGGCAATGCCAATTCGTTGGGCGAGGAACGAGCCAGCTCTAGGTTCACCCGAGGACCGGATGAGCAAATAACTTAATTTTTTAAAAAGTTTAATTGCTTCCGGTCCCCAGGGGCCAAGGGTCTCCACTGCGAACGGCGCAAATATGTAGCTGTCGCCTAATGCTGCATATTTGCGCCGCTTTGCAGCTTCAGCGGAGGCCGCAGCCCCGCCAGCCCTCGTCGACGTCGTGCCCAGGTGGGACGGCGCCAGGGTGTCCACACATGTGGCATCCCAGACTAAGGGCCGTCCTTGTTGCCAGGGCACGAGAGTCATCCCGTCGGGTCTCTTGCCGTCATCACGTACCAGGCCACAAGGCTCTAAAGTGGCCGGCACGCTGACGCTGACCAGAGCCCGACGGATGATGTCGTTAAGGCTAGCGTGGCGCGACAGGCGACCAGCGCTCTTTGAGCATGCCAGACCATGGTGCCCCAGCCTGTCAACTGTTGTGCCACAGAGGCAGCGATGTGGAACGACTAGGTTCGCCCCGAGTCGCAAGCCGACAGCAATACGGAAACTGTTAGGGTCCAGAAGGTTTCCGTAGTTGGCTGAAGGATAGGCATTGAGCCAGTACCCAGACTCCCTTTCCGAAATCGCTAATAAGGGTTGTAACAATCGGAAATTTATTAACCAGGGTCGCGGTTTATAAAGTTGCAATTTGCAATTTTGCTGTTTGCCTCTCTTTCTAGCCAATAAGTGCGTGCGTTAGAGAGACAAACTTCGAAATTGTAAAATGTGACTTTACAAAACGCGACCCTGTATTTCGTATTCAAATTTAATAGGTATTATGAAATATTTAGGTTTTAAGGACTTGTAGTCGAAAAAAAATTCGACTTTCGTTATTGTCAGAAATATTTATTTATAAATTTTAAATAAAGTGCTAAATTAGCTATTTCTGTTGCCAGCGGGTAGGCCTTTGTTCAGCAGTGGATGATGATTTTTAATGCCTTGCTACATTTTTGACAACCCTATGCAGATGTAAAGATATCTTTTGTTTAAGAAACACAAAAAGGAATATAACGTTTAGTACTAGGGTGTTCGGGAAGAAAAACACTCGTTTGTATTTAGACTTGTCACCTTTTTAAATTAAAATGCCAATGTAAACATTTTTATGGCTTTTGGCTCTTAGACCATTGGACAGGCTATACTTGCGTATTGGCGCGAGCGAGCCGGATAGTAAGTAAACGCGCGTTAATAATGATGTCGCAGCTCATGGTACGGCTACTGGTTATTGAAAAGTGCAGTAGCCGTCAGAAACATGGGAGCGGCCAGGGCGCTCACAAATATCTGAACAATGATTGGCGATATGGCATGCTGCATTAAACATAACCTATGAAAGACAGTTTAAAAAAGAATAAACAGTGGTGGTGGTGGTGTGGCCGTGTGGTGACGGCAGTAAGAATACATTTGTCACTACCCCAACTCCTCCTGCGGGTGTCGTAAAAGTCGACTAAGGGATTGAAGTTCACTGACCATTATTTGATAAGAGATTGATGATGAGCAGCAGCGTCATCATAGTGGACACATTACTGCGATCGCAATTCCAACCCGCTTGCCAAGCGTGGCGATTATGGGCACCTCCAAATGCATTCGTACGCATAGGTAATAGGCTTAAGTCCAGCAGTGGACTGAAATAGGCTGTTGATGATGATGATGATGATGAAACAGTGGTGGTGACCACCAGCTATTTGTTTTACATTTGTGTAGGTATTGCAAAATTTATCTAGCGTCCTATGTACGATCTACCAAGATTGTTACGAATTCCCCGTACACCCTGTCTTGTCAATGCACCGGGATGTGAATGCAGTTGCAATCAATTCCGCCATGGGCGCTTTGACGGACCCGCTGGCTTCTAGAGCTCCAGATTACTGATTGCGATTGACTGCGTGGAATAATAATCATGGATGTGATTGAGTGATACAGCGTAAGGTGGAAGTACTACTCCCCGACGCTGTATCATCATCATCAGCCTATGATAGTCCACTGCTGGACGTAGGCCTCTCCTATTAACTATGCGTATAGACGCATTAGGAGGTAAATGCCCATAATCGCCACGCTGGGCAAGCGCATTGGCGATCGCAGTAATGTGTCCACTATGATGACGCTGCTGCCCAACATCAGTCTTTTATCAAATAGTGATCAGTGACACTTCAATCCCTTAGTCGACTCTTACGACACCCGCAGGAGGTGTTGGGGTGGTGACAAATATATTCTCACTGCCGTCACCACACGGCTAACCCGACGCTGTATACTTCATTTCAAATACCATGGCCCGATTCCACTTAAAACGGCCATAAAAACGTAAGCAATAGGATTAGGTAGTTATAACAAAAGAAACCTGACTACCCTTTTTTGCGGCGGGGTGTTTTTGTATTTTTATTTTCAAGTACCTAAATGTCTCAATCTCACTTTTGGCCCGGCACGTGCTGATTTGAAGTGGTCCAATTAGATAACAAAAGACAAATATTATGAGCCCTATTGTTAAGTTTTAAGTGCCATCGGGCCATGGTATTTGAAATGGAGTATACTAATACTCGTCATCATAGCTTGAGTTGCCATCGATAAGATAAAATCAACTATTAGGATTTTTAAATGATGATAAATGTATGTACCTTTAATGCTTCATATCCCAACTTTGCAATAATTAGCTTATATTTAAATTATTTGCGTAATTTTAAGACAGGCTGACGTTTGTTAGGACTGAGTGTTAATATTTTCAATGTCTCAATATACGACATTCAAACTTGTACTGAAGTGCCATCTATTGGCACTGCCAGCAAAAGCACTTGACGCTTACTCGTACAATGGAGTTGACTAAGAAAATTTTAAGTTTGAGAAATTGTGATAATGTCACTATTTAACAAAACTAACAAACTCCTCGTCCAAAACACATGACAATACTTTACGTAGATTTTACATATGAGTAAAAACGTGATTCGAATAAATATTCTCTGTTAACATGTTGCGTATTGGTACTTTCACCTGACGTGAATAATATTCAATTATTGATGTTCAATGCCTTGTGTCTGGACTCGGGAGTTAGTGAAGCGAGATTGCATGCTTTATGAAACTTGAGATGACAGAATACGTGTAATCGTAGCTGTTGAACACAGTAATTATAACGCCGTAAGTACATAAAAATATGTGCTGTAAAACTTTCAATTGAATACACGACGCTTGACGATGGGGGTCGATGTTTGCTTTGTGATGGGACGAAACCTATACTTCGTTTTATTTAAGATTAGAATTATCTGTCAAACGGGTGAACAAAGAAGCAGTGGTCGTAAACCTTCCTTCATCAACATTTCGGCCGATACCACTGAATTTCTCGGAACTTATGTATGAACTCATAGTTTTCACATTTATTATTAATTTGTTGGCAAAACTGTATTTAAAAAAAGTTATAAGTGTTTTATAAGCAAGATGGCGGCAATTTAGAAAAAAGATATACAGTGTGTAAATCTAATACGGGCGATCAATTAAACCAGGCATGGGATTCATTAGTGTAATCATGGATTACAAGGTTTTTTTAAAGTTACTCTTAATTTAGACCCCACAGAATTATTTTAAGATTATCGGAGCAGCAATGTAGGTACGAACATTTGTTATTGTTGATTTGGTAGTTATGTCATCTGCTTTTGAAATTAGCTGTCAACGAGTGCTTAACTCGCGTATGTTGCTTTACATTGCGCGCCGAATTATTTTGTATGGAAAATTTTGTTGCTCTGATTTTAAGCAAAAGTTACTTGAATGTACTTATTATGTCGTAAACTAACACCCCTTAAGAGCTTCGCCCGTATTAGACTTACACCCTGTATATTGAAAGTTTTCGTTTAGTGTTTGGCGGTTTTTTACAAAGTATTTTTTTTTATTTGTAACTAATATCGTACCGATTTTACATTTACTGAATTTAATGAAGTTTACAGTCTAAAATTTAACAATATTTGCATATTTAATCTGGCTTACATTATGCACTCCCAATACTTTTAAAAGTCATGCATTTAAGGATTAAAACTATCGGTATAAAAGCGGACACGGTGTCATATAGGTTATAGGTTATAGGTTTGCGCGGGCTAAATTTCCGAAACTCGACGTCAAAAATTTGCGCCTATTTTGCGTGATGGGTTGTCGGCACTACTCTTGCCAACCCAGCTCTACCAGAAAGCCTAGCAGACCCTTGATGTTGCCGACGACTTCTGGGAGAGACCTCGGGGATCCGAGGTGTTGTGCCCGGTATTCTGCCACCCCTGGACACGCGAGAATGACGTGGGCGGCTGTCTCTTCCTCCTCCAAGCAGGCTCTGCATAGGGGGCTGTCTGTAACACCTATATTAAACAAGTGTTTGTTTAGTGAGGCGTGGCCAGTTATAGCTCCAGTGAGGAGACGGAGCTGTGGCTTCTTCATCAGTTTCAGCTTCCGTGACAACCCGGGGTTGATTGTCGGTAGGGCTTCTTTTGATTGCCTACAAGTACCTAGGTCTGACCAATACTTCTGGTGTTTTACCTTGGTGTTATGTCGCAAAGTGCTTCGCAGCCAGGCGTGTGGCAATGGTATAATCGGCTCTGGTCCTATCGTTTCCGCCTCTGAGCCTCCTCTTGCCAATACGTCAGCTGCATCATTTCCTCGCGAGTTACTGTGTCCTTTTATCCACTGTAGGGTTATGCTATTGGTCGTACATACCTCCGACAGTGCTTTGTGACATTCGTAGATTAGCCCTGAGGTTATAGTGTAACTCTGCAGGGCCTGTAGTACTGATCTGCTGTCAGAAAGGATACGGATGGGATAGTCCATTACCTTCCTTGAGATTATTGCGTATGCTGCCATTATGATGCCCATACACTCCGCCTGGAAGACAGTGTTGTAGGCCCCTAATGGTGTAGAGATATGTATGTTTAGGTCCTCCGAAAATACTCCAGAGCCAGTACCTGACCTTGTTTTGGACCCGTCCGTGAAGATCCGCAACTCTTTTGGGTTGAGACCTTCGTGGGGGTCCTCGTGTAATTGTATTTTGTATTTCTTGTCAAACACGAACTGCCTGGGTATCCTGTCGGTCACCGCTTCTATGAGCGGTTCCTTACCTATAGCCTCGTAGAGGATTTCGGTGTGTGGTACCCGGGGCGGTCTCCAGAGATTTGACTTTTTGAGACGTACCGCTGTCGCCAACGCCTCCTGTTGTATGTGGAGATGTAGCGGCGGTAGGTTCAGTAGGGCTTCCAGGGCCGCAGTGGGAGTGGTCCTCATGCTGCCCGTGGCTGCCATACAGACAAGCCTCTGGAGTCGTTGCAGTTTGTCAGCGACGGTGGATAGCCTGGTCCGTGGCCACCATACTATTGCACCATAGCTTATTATTGGTCGGATTACTGCCTGGTAAAGCCACAGAATGATCTTGGGTGTAAGTCCCCAAGTTTTACCCACCATCCTGCGACATTGCCAAAATGCGACTGTAGATTTATCGATTTTATTGTTGAGGTGATTACTCCATTTCAACTTACTGTCTATCGTAACCCCCAGGTACTTTACCTCGGTTGATAGTTGGAGCTCTGTATTGAATAGTTTGGGCAGGCGGAAGTTACCCAAGTTTCTTTTGTTGGTGAACATCACTAGCTCTGTCTTTTTGGGGTTAACAGTGAGTTCGTTTTCGTTGCACCAGCGTTCCACGATAGCTAGCGCGGAGCGGGTGACATCACATACTGTATTTGTGTGGTTTCCGCTTGTAAGTATCACTATATCATCTGCATAGCCTATTGTGTAGTAGTGATTGTTGTTAAGTGTGGCGATCAAGTCGTTCACCACGAGATTCCATAGAAGCGGTGAGAAGACACCCCCTTGAGGGCATCCCTTCGCCACTAGAGCAGTTTGTGCCTCGCCTGAGCCTAGTTTGATTATTCTCTGACTCAGCATGTTGTTTATCCAGTTAGCCATTACCGCATTCGCTCCATGTCTTACCAGTGCTGCTGCAATGCTGGTGAAGTTGGTCTTGTCAAATGCTCCTTCGATGTCTATGAAGGTACCAAGACACATAGACCTGTTTTTGATCGCTACCTCGATTTTACTTACTACTGCGTGAAGTGCCGATTCTGTAGATTTGCCTGGGCTATAGGCATGTTGGTTTGGATGCAGTGGTTTTCCAGTTAATACCCTCTCCCACAGGTGTCTATCGCATAACCTTTCTAAAGTTTTCAGCAGAAAAGAGGTCAGGCTGATAGGCCTGAACGATTTGGGATCTGAGTAGTCGCTTTTACCTGGTTTTGGTATGAAGATGACTTTGACCTCTCTCCATCGCTTCGGTACGTATCTGTGAGCCAGACAGGCGCGTAGGACGACGGTGAGTTTGGGGATAAGACTTTCGCCTCCCCATTTAAGAAGCGCTGGGAAGATTCCATCTACTCCCGGCGACTTATATGAGTCAAAGCTGTTTATGGCCCACCTTACTCTCTGTGGGTCGATTACCTCGTTTGTTTGGCGCCAGTCTTCCTCTGTTGGGGTTATCTCTACCTCCGTCCAACTGATTGACTGCGATATTTTGCACTCTGGGAAGTGCGTTTGTATGAGAACAAGTTCTGCCTCATCCTGTGAGTTGGTGAGGGAATTGTCTGGTTTGCGCAGGGTTCCTAAGGTTACGCTTGAACTATTGGAGAGAACTTTCCTTACCCTGTTGGCTTGTGCGTATGCCTCAATGTTGGTACAGAATTTACGCCAAGAGTTGGTCCTTCTGTACCTGAGACGTTTTTTGTAATTGGACTTGGTGTTTTTATAAATATCCCAGTCCTGGTCTGAGCCTGTATTCATGGCCCTGTTCAGTTGACGCCTCATCTTACCTCGTAGTCTCTCCAGCTCGGGTCCCCACCAGTTGGTCTTATTGTTGAGGCCAGCTGGGGGCATAGATAGGGGACATGTTTGGTGGTAGCAGTCAATAATGCTGTCAGTGATGACTCCTACCTGTTCTTCTATCTGTGCTGTGCCAATTATTTTAGGAGGATCCATTTGGTCTAAGACCGTGCCTATACGCAAACTGTATTGAGCACGATCTGTTCTACGTGGATTCCGTCTTGGCAGTGCTACGACTGTATTTACCTGGAAGTCGAAACGAATCCATCTGTGATCCGAGCATGACAGTTCTTCCGATACGTGCCAGTTCGAGATGTGTTTCGCTACTTCCTCGGTTGCTAGAGTCAAGTCAATGATTGTTTTACTTCGTCTAGTGACGAATGTGGGTTGGGAACCAATATTAAGTATGTTTAGGTTTGTTGTACATAGGTATTCAACTAGTTTCTTACCTCTGTCGTTACCTGTCTTCATGCCCCATATGGCGTGATGTGCGTTAGAGTCAGTGGCCACGATGAGTTCGAGTCCCGACTCTTCGCAGAAGTTGACCAGCCTTGTTAGCTCGTGAGGTGGGGGGTCGTCCGCTTCCGGCATGTAGACTGAGGCTACGACCACCTCTCGAAGGCCAGTGTCCTGCGCTCCCTGCACTCTTATTGCGCACAGGTCTCTAGAACAAAAGCTTGTTAAGGGATGCGCATGTATATCTCTAGATATGTATATGCAGGTCCGGGGGTTGTCCGGCCCTGCGTAAACTGTTAGCTTACCTCCTATATTGCGGAGTCCGCAAACAGAGCCTTTCCTGACCCACGGCTCCTGGATCAGTACTACGGCTGTGCTGTTGACCTCCAACCACTTCCGGACTTGAGCCGTGGCGGTTTCACTGTGGTGGAGGTTCGCTTGTAGGAAGCTACAACACGGTGTCATAAAGACTGAGCAGATAACAATACTAAGACAACCCTACGCATCGGCAACGTCGTTTAGTATTTGTCGTCATTATAGGCGGTCTGGGACGCTCTAATGCATGTAGTTTGAATTTGGTAACAAATTAGAAAATAAAACTCAGATGACATACATAGTTTTATTCACTGTCAGTGGAAGAGTCCGAGGACTCGGAACCGGAACCGGAACGTTGGTACGTTTATAATATTTTTTTCCACAGTGTTATCTATTACATTATCTAATTTCATTTAAAAAAATATATTCTTTTAAAATGTTATATACCGTAGCCAACGATATGCCAGCAGTCTCAGCAGTCTTTTTCATACGTTCCGATTTAGTGGGATATTCCTTTCTATGGCACATCTCTTAATTTGTAAATATTCACCACCATCCGCTTTTCACTGGTAGTCACAGGATTTTGCTTTCATCCATTTTAAATGTGCACCAACAAACAAAATATCTAAATAGATCAACAATTAATAACGAAATTTAACAAAAACGATAACAACAATCTTTAAGTAAGCTAATAGCAATACAAAACACAACCGACTCAGCCGACAACAATATGAAGTCGAATGACAGACAGTGACATTTTAAAATTGTGTGAGAACTCTGCCTCTTTAGGTTTTTTAATGTACAACCTTTCCATGAAAAATTGCAAACGCAATTTATTAAAATTATTATCTTTTCATCTTAGAATATAAATTAACTAACATTATGTTTCTTATCTGTTCACAACACTGAATAATGTGTATTAATGTAGCATGATAATAAATTCGTAATATTTAATAACTCGTATTTACTGTTCGATCCGCAGAATTTGCCTGTAAAAAAACCTTATATCTCGTTCTGCAAAGGTCTTTCTAATGCTAAAAAAAACGAAGTATAGCTGTGCTGTAGATATGTTTGGTATGTATCTATATCATCATCATCATCATCAGCCTATGATAGTCCACTGCTGGACGGAGGCCTCTCCTATTAACTATGCGTATAGGAGGTAAATACCCATAATCGCCACGCTGGGCAAGCGGATTGGCGATCGCAGTAATTTGTCCACTGTGATGACGCTGCTGCCCATCATCAATCTTTAATCAAATATGGTCAGTGACACTTCAATCCCTTAGTCGACTCTTACGACACCCGCAGGAGGAGTTGGGGTAGTGACAAATGTATTCTTTCTGCCGTCACCACGCGGCCATCTATATATATTTTTTTTATTTACATATATATTTTTTTGTATCTATATATTTTTGATAATTTAATAAAAAATATTGATTTAATACCAAAAGATAACGATATTGATCATAAAAATAAATTGTCATACTGAATAAAAACCAATTGTGTAATACAAAAATCATACAATATTTTATAATACCAATATTCATCGTCGTTCGTGGTAAACGGATCACCGGGGAATACGAGATATTTATAATTAATATACGTGAAGATTCCCTTTCCATCCCGTAGTTTTTCATGATATTATTATTCATGTTATAAACTAAATGCCTTTTTGAAGTAATTAATCATCTAGGTCGCAGGAGTCCGCTGGATACGGGTGGCGCAGGACCGGTCATTGTGGCTATCTTTGGGGGAGGCTTATGTTCAGCAGTGGATGTCTTTCGGCTGATATGATGATGATGATGATGAATCATCTAGAAAATACAGTCTTTTTATTCATTTAGCGCAATTTCGAAATAATCGCTCATATTTTTATCTAGTAATAGTTTGAATGTGGACTAAACGTACCAATGTTGTTTTTAATATAACTATTAATCCAACCACCTGAAAACATTAATTCCACCTCCTGTCTTTTCTGTAGTAGTTCTAGGACATATACTATCCGTGATTACCTACTACTAAATATTGCCTACACACAACACTCACAACATCCAATGGCTTTAAAATGGATGTTTCACCACGCTTACATTTGTAAATTACGGGATTCCACGCGGACGAGATTCCTTGCCCCTCATTTTGATTAAAATTCCGATGTTTCTTAATTTCAATAGCTTCACGTACTTTTCGGTTATGATGTATACGCTCGGTTGAGAGGACTTTCGGATTATGGAGCTCAATCCAGTGGTTAGGTCCGGACTCCAACAAATGCTCGGCCACAGCAGACTTATTCGTTTGACGCTTTTTAACAGCCGTGATATGTTCCTTGACCCTTTCCGCTATGGTGCGTTTGGTTTCCCAAATATAGGAACTACCACAGCTACAATCGATTTTATAAACGCCCGGTGTGTGGTAAGGTAAAACATCCTTAGGCGACCTTAGATGCCCTGCCACCTTTGATAACGGCATGTAAACGGTTGGTATGGAATACTTATTCAAAAGCGTACCTATTTTGTCCGTTACACCCCTGACATAAGGCAAAAATGCTGGTCGCCTTGCAACGTCTGGATGTTTCTTCCTCGGTGTTCGTCTGGGTTGCCGTCTGTTCATTATGTAGCCATTTCTCTTCAGAACCTCCTGAACGTGCTCAATTTCTCAATTTCTAGAAATTCAGGGTCACAAAGGTCATGTGCTCTGTTCTTCAGAGAATTAACCACAGACTGAAGCTGCCGGGGGTGGTGGTGAGACAGAGCGTTCAAATACCTGTCTGTGTGTGTGGGCTTCCTATAGACAGTGTGCGCCAAAGAACCCGGTGTTCTTTAAAATATGAGTGATAATCGTGAAAGTTTAAATTAACTTTAAATTTAATTAATATACGCGAGTTTATCCGTTTCCATAGTTTTATTTCATGTGTAATCCTCACCCTAACCGAAGAAAATCTTAGGAAGAAAATATTAAAATGTTTAGAATTATAAATTTCAACAAAATTCACATTATAATTTCCATACATTATAGTCACGTGACTTACATTCAATTCTGTTACTTTTTTACATTTATTTTTCGCTTATCGTCCTGTAACCGGCACACCATATTATTTTCTGAAGCTACGAGTGCCGAGCGCTACGAGCTACGCCGTAGCTCGTAGCGCTGTAGCTACTATTTAATTTTGGTCCGTAGACATTGAACAATAAATTGTATAAAATAATTGAAGGCTTTTAGAACCTGTTTCTCTAGCTTCAGATAAAGATATCCGCCAAAAGAATGATTACTATACTTTACCTCAGGCACATAAAAGAAAAGGACATATTTATATCTATTTTGTATATCGTTGTCTGGTACCCCACATCACAAGCTTTAATTGAGCTTACCGTGGGCCTAGGTCAATTTGTGTAAGATGTCCCAAGTATTTATTTATTTATTTTATTCGCGGATTTTGAAACAGGCCTGACCTAGCTAGGCTATTTGTAACCTTTTTGTGTGGATCGATGATGGGCAACAGCGTGATCATAGTGGGCACATTACTGCGATCGCCAACCCGCTTGCTCAGCGTGGCGATTATGGTCATTTACCTCCTAATGCGTTTATACGTATAGTTAATAGGAGAGGCCTACGTTCAGCAGTGGACTATCATAGGCTGATGATGATGATGAACCCTTTTGTAACCACAAGCTTAATTCTAAATGATCTAACTGTTCGTAACCGAAAAACAAATATTATTAATAATTATTTTATACAAACTACTTGGTTCAATTTTATTTTTTCTAATTTTAGATGCCATAAAAAACAATCGAATGGAGGAAACGAAGAACGATGGAAAAAAGTTGTGGAAAAGTGAAGGAGCAATATTAAATAAATAACTTAATAAGTTGCAGTGAGTTGTTTTTATGCAGAGCACGACCATCATTTTAAACAGTCCCACACACTAACCTCAAAATATCGACTACCTCTTTACAGCTTGTTAAAATTGCATCAGCGTGCAGTGTGCAACTGTGCATGCGTCAGACAAAATGCCCGGGGCTCGCCGGTTGCTCGGACAACCGCGTATTCACGAGCTATTTACTGCTTCGACACAGGTTGCCAGTTAGTCTAGACCTGCGTTATACAGTGTGTAAATTGTGACTGCATCTGCGTGCATTGTGCATGTGTCATACAGAATGCCCGGTTGCTCGGAAAACCGCGTATTCGCGAGCTACCTACTGCTTCGTCACATGTTGCCAGTTAGTCTAAACCTCCGTTATACAGTGTGCAAATTGAATCATCATATCAGCCGAAACCGAACTTAATTAACAATGTTTTAATTAAACTGCCGTGGGGAGTTCTCAGTGGAAGGTCCATTTTTCAAAAAAAATCATGGGATCGGCTACAAGCGTAGCGCGTAGCAATCGTTGGCAATG
This sequence comes from Thaumatotibia leucotreta, assembly GCA_025490895.1. Taxonomy (NCBI): domain Eukaryota; kingdom Metazoa; phylum Arthropoda; class Insecta; order Lepidoptera; family Tortricidae; genus Thaumatotibia; species Thaumatotibia leucotreta. Next base: position 13,847 of record JALPQI010010904.1, read on the forward strand.
AAAGTGTTAAGACACCGCACCGTGGACTGATGACCTGGTGAAGGTCGCAAGAGTCAGCTGGATGATAGCAATCACAGGCGTTCTATATTTAAAATTTCTTGACTCTTGTGCTATCATTTCACTAAAGCCGGAATTACACCCGTAAGTTCTTACATAAGTTTAGGGACGGAGCTATACTAAGGAATGGGGGTAATTATCACTATCTCGTTCCTTAGTATCGTCCCTACAACTTACGTAAGAACTCACTGTGTAATACCGGACTAAGGGTAAATTGAATCGCATAGACATTAGATTTATGTAAAAAAAAAATTTGTAGCACTACAAATATCAGGCGCAGATCCAAGATTTCGTTCAGGGGGGGGGGGGGGGATTGGGGGCCAGTATTTTATATTTAAAACAACACCCAGGCATACCGAAGTCCAGTGAATGTATGTGTACTTGAATAAATATTGTTTGGGATCGGAATTTAACTAAACTAGCTAAATGCCGAGTTTTGTAAGGGCTCGCGTTGTTTTTGCTACTATGTTAAAAGAACAAATCTATACACGTGATAGTTTTCCCGTAAAACGTACCACAAAACTACACCGGCCGTGGGATAGTGTTTTATGTAATTATGAGCTCGTCTAGGAACGAAGAGAAAATGTGTTGTGAATAACTTTATCCGTGGAAGTTAATTTCCACTCCCTACCTTTCCGAACTCAGATCTTCTTTTTACATTACATCGTAATCTCAACTCTATGCCGGCAGAATAAGGTATCGCATAGATAGTTGATGGGTGTAATTTTCATATTAATATTTGTGCAAATATGAAATAAATATGAGCGTATTTTATTTATTACAGACAAGTTTATCGCATTCGTTTTAAAACGCTCTGATTGTTGAAACTTTTATTATCTGCAGTAAACTTTCACTAACTACTGTTACATACTGAATGTATAAAATTGAAAAACGTACCCTTCTACGTTACAGATTCTAACAATAAATATATATCGAAAACAATCAATACTGATAAAGAGTCTGACATTGTAATAAAAATTACTAAGAATAACAAGTTGCAAGTCATCGTAAGGTTAAAATAATTCATTTGTGTTCTACTACAGATTGCATACTTAAGCAATATTAGGGTAGCGGCACTTAATTATGGTTGAAAATACTTAATATTTTATTTCTTACAGAGAAGCAGTGCTTTCACAATTTTGGAATGAAATAATTAATATTTTCAGTAAAAATGAAAATCCTATTAGATTTACTTCAATGGCGTTAAGATACCTCCTTTGATAGGAGAGCCGCAACATAATTGAAAGACTATCGTCTCAGTCTCATACGAGTGTATGAGATGAAATGAAATATGAGAAAATACGTTGCGGGCAATATAAAATCCTACAGTAATATGATGTGCAATTTTGCTAAAGCATGTCTATGGGATGACTTAGGCTAAGACGAGACAGGTTTCAGACTATGTATTCAATACTTAATTTATTACACATACTTCGACAGAACAGAACTATGAGATCCTCCATCTGATTGAATCTGGATAGTCGTTATTATAGTGTGAGTCATCACTTTAAATACATAAAGAACCTACGAAGCTGGAGGGTTCGATTCCGAATGCCAGCGAGGGCATTCTTTGTGTAATTATTTATCACAAATGTTTGTTCCTTGGTCGTGGCTGTCTATGTGTTTAAGTATCTATATGTATCTATCTATTATATACAGTGTGTGGCCTTGAACACTGGAGAAAAATGAAATGGTGACTCCTTAGGCTAGCCGCAATAATCCTGTAAAGGTCCCGATGTTTAAAAATTGATAAGTTTGGAAATATTGTTATTCAAAGTTATGGACCCGAATTACAGGATCTCGGCATCACGATATCGTAGCTTGCAGTCGCAAGACATCAAAATAGTATACCAGGTACTGAGTCATAATAGTTATTTTGGTTTTATTTTTTACACTAATTTGGTACGGTTTTTTTTAAGTTTTTGTACATTTTTCAATGTTACAAAAATGATAAGTTATTAATAACTTTTAAGTCAAGTAAAAGAACCCATAATAACAAAATTTCCAAGGGAAAAAAAGCAAAAAAAAAATTGTTGCTTACCTTATTAATGCACCATTTAAATTTTCGCCCTGATTGTAGGCCACACATTGTAAATCGTTGCCTGATACCCACATCACAAGCCTTGTGTAAGATGTCACAAGATATTTAAATTATATTTTATTTATTAAAGAAACAGAAGATATATTGAATTCAAATGATTCACTATTTATGTCACAATAATTGTGTTACGAAGATAAATCCTGTCCAACAACCTCTGGCATTAAAAAGGACGGCTTATACAATTTTTCTATGAGCGGTCAACAATGCGCGCCAATTTTTCAATTCGTTTCCTTTTTCTACTGCCAAGGGTTGCTGGACAGAGTATACCATTTATAATTAGCATGATTAAGGATTGATTTTTCAATTGCCAGTCAACAGTATCTGTCAGATAAACGCTAGCTCTATCCTGTTTTGACTGATGACTTTAGAAAAGGATAGTTATAATTTTAACTAACGAATAAGTTTATCTGGCGATTGAAAAATCAGCCCTAACTTTCGTAACACAATCAACGCAATAGTGAATTTTGTTTTAACTTTAGTTTTTTTTTTTAATCGACCCTGACTTCCTATTTAATACCTTCATCCTATCTTATTATACGCCTGGATAATAAGCAGAGATCAGAAAAATGTGCGTCATTGTTCGCAATAATATGGACATGACTCTAAAGTTGATTGAATAATTAATCATTTAATCATTCTCAAAAAATTACCTATTTGACACCGGTAACTATGAAAACCTTTTCATAAAGCCACCTTAAAGCTTCAAAATCAAATTTTAAGAAATGATTCGTTTTATTATTCATTTAATCAACTTTGGAGTCATGTCCATATTATTGCGAACAACGACGCACATTTTTCCGATCTCTGATAATAAGATAGGCCTATGTCCAGCAGTGTACTGATATATGTAAGCTGCTGATGATGATGTATAAATGTTACATGTATAAATCTGGAAAAGTGTATTTGAAATTTAAATATGCCATGTCGTTCATCAAGTTGAAAGCATAGGATTATTAAGTCCCATTCGAAGTTTTATTTGTGTTTGGCAACTGGCCAACTGCAATTCATGAAAAGTTTTTTCGTTTCTACAAACAGAACAATTTAATAGTACATTGTGCATCAAGGGAGGTAAGTACGAAATTACTAACGAGAGTGTTAGAAGCCCGACGCCGTTAGGCGGAGGGCTTTTATGACTCGAGTTAGTATTCCGCTTACCGACCGTGATGCATACAATGTTTTTCATCACACTTGCCGACCAAAAATAAGTTTTAAGACATAATGTTATTAAATGACGTATTGACATTTCTATTACTCCCTAGGGAATTTCACTTTTCTATTACTCCCGCTACGCACGCAAGCAATGGCGCGCTTAGACGTGTGATGAAAATCTTTTTAATCCTTTTATGATGATTGAGATATGATTTTATTTAGTATCATAATGTTCTTTGTAAAAGATTTAACAAAACTATATATCATTTGAATAACTTCAACATTTCTTTATGTCTTGTCAGACTCACAAAAACATTTAAGTAAGTACATCTATTTAATTATGTCACTGAAATGTCTAAGCACCCTGATGTTTCTGAGCGCCAGGAAGTTCCCATATATAGGTATTTCTCCGAGCGTTTCAACCAATTTCCGTGGGTATCTCATATTTTTTGGATATATTGGTAGTTGTCAACTACGTCTACCAATATAATCCAAAAGTTCTCGCATCTCTCACGGGATTTGTAAAGCTACCACCGAAGTCACGGCGGTCAAAATGCTCGGAGAAATACCCATATCTGATGGCGACTGTACAAATAACGTTTACAGGACCTGTTGAGCCTTGGCTAGCTGCCAACCTGGCTAACTACCGCGAAATTCGAAACTCGTAGATTTCGAGGATTTGTCTCTGTCGCTCCAACGAAGGCGTCATTAGAGTGACAGAGACAGATCCTCGAAATTTGAGGATTCGATGTTCGCGATAGGACCGCTGCATCCGCGGAATACCAATGTCGCCTCCATTTCACTTTCACTCATATTGTTTCAGCGGATTTAAATGGGTAGTTATTTTTAACGGTTAATCAGCATGATATAAGTAACAAAAAACAGTCCACAAAAAATACACAGCCCTGGGGGGCTACCTATGATCTCTTAATAGTGATTCAGTTTAGGTTCCGCTTGTCAATTTTTGACAGTTATTCTATGGAACTGACACATCGCGATTCAGATTAGGTCCTAAACTGAATTGCATTGGTAGATCGTGGCAGCCCCCCCCCCCCCCCCATATAGGTATATCGTCGCTTAGTACCCTCAACACAAACCTTAATTGTGAGTGAGTTTAGTTAAACGTCCCACTTTGTCGTTTGCCTTAAAGCCGCTTTGTCAGTTTATTCATATGAAGATACAAGGAAATCTCGTCTTTATGGTAAGCGACAAAGTGGGACGTTTTACTGAAAACTAACACAATTGATCTTAGTGTGGGACTAGGTTGATTTGTATAAGATTGTCCAATTGGGTCAAACTTAAAATCATGTTACGAGTCTTTCCGGTGGACACTTTAAAAGTTAAGGGCTATGAGAGTTAATTTTCTTATTAAACCCTTATTGTCATTTAAAGGCACTCCTTTCCTATTGAATTGTATGATAAAAATCACGACTACACTCCTACCAGTTGCTTACTATTGGCCACAGGAAAGAGGGGCTCTACAGTTCAGCAGAACACGCACTTTTTCTTTCCTGTGGTCGATAGTTAACAGCCTGTGGACAGATAGTAATGATTTTTATCATACAAAGCAATGGAAAAGGAGGACGTCTTAATAAAGATTAGGCTTTTATAAGAAAATCAAGCTTTATAGGCCTTAACTCTTAGATTGTCCACCGGAAAGACTCCGAACATGGGTTTACGTTTGACCCAATTATATTTATTTAAGCGCACGATCTGCTAAGGCCGGAGAAGCTTTTTCACTACATTAAGCTTAGCCAAGACGTCATTCTGCAATCATATAGTATCGTATATCAACCATAATAATGTAGGTATGGAAATGGTCACGCCACTTTTCGTTCGAATCTGTTATTCTCATACATTTATTACTTGGCATCTTGGTTAGGCCTGCTGATGTTTATTTAGACGATGTATCTAAAAGCTTCATCTGAAAAAAAAATGTTTTTTGGACACTTTATAATATTTGTAGTATAGGTATGTAATAAGAGTAAATATTTATATTTGCCTTTATTGGCTGAACTTTATTTTATAAAGTGATGAAGTTGTAAGATTCACCTCTGCTCGCCCATCCAAGAAACGTGTATGTAAGTTTGTGATCTTAGTAAATACAACTCAAGTGCAATCCGCACCCTTACCATAATTTATTCATATTCATTTATTTATCAATAAAGTAATTAGTATTACATACTACAAGTCAGAATTCAAATTACAAGATTTCAAAATTATCATGCTAACTTAATACTAGGTACCTAATACTACATTTATAATTATAAATCCATTTTCTTGTAACAAAAATTGCTAACTACTGTTAAAATAATATTGTAATCTGACATAGAAGTCGGTACAAATTTAGCTAGGGACTTCCACTCGATATTATTTTATCAACAAGTAGACGTATGAACTCGCGTATATTAATTAACTTTTACTTCATCCCTAGGAGTGAGTTTATCCGTATTGTCGCGGTAACCGAAGAAAATATTAAGTTATTTATTTATTTATTTATGTTAGGAGAACCAACAGCTATTACTACAACAATGTTAACTTAATTAGGTTACAAAAAGCCAATTACAGGTTCCCACCAATAGTAGCATTATGGGAGTTATTATGTGTATCACACTACCACATTATATAACACTAGGTAACTACTTATTCTAACTAGTTCATAAAACAAAACCATGTTTTTTACATGCTTAAATTATACACTCGTTTTTAAATAAAAAAAAATAAATAAATAAATAAACTACAGTCTTCGAATATCGAATATCTTTCTTATGACAGAAGTAACAATTAAGCTTACTTTGGTTTGATCCACTGAATATGAAACCATAGTTAGTTTTCAAAGTAGATTCACATTGGAATTTTATAATTACTGTTAAACTACATAAATAGGTACATTACTGGGTAGCAATCAGCAGCATATTTTAGTTATATTCTATTTATCCGCTGAATTTGTCAGCTAGTATGAAATGTTATTTCGTAATTAGTATTCACTTATCGATGCATTTAATATCGGAAGGAAGTCCCTAGTTAACTAACGTATATGGTATATGACATTAGCCGCCGCGACTTCGATGTCTGATTCTAATGTAAATCCTTACTTCATTCTAAAAGTTACATATCTTGTAAAAAAACTGGCTAAGTGCATGTCGGACCATGCTCAGTATAATGTTCTGTTGTTATTGATAACTGATTAAAACAAATGGTAAGGGTAAGTACTGCTACAGGCCACTTGCAGACGCATTCGCGTTTGATATAGTATAAACTTTCTCTTCAAAACTGTTGGCGTATGCAGACAAGTTTGCGAATTACTGCCAATCAGGTTATTAGAACTTTCTGTATACAGTGTGTGCCCTACAACAGGGGCGAAAAATTAAGCGGTGCATTATAAAGCTAATCAACAATTTTTCCACATAGTGCTATTTAAATATAAACATGGGTTATTTTTTGCTGTTCTGTTAAGTGTTTCCTTTATTTAACTGAAAATATAACAATAACTAATTACGTTTAAAATATTGAAAAATCCAGAAAAAGTTAAAAACTTAACTTTGTGGGAAATAAAAACAAAATAGGTACCTATTGAAACTCAGTAAGTACAGTCGCCATCACACATATCGTAGCGTCCGTTCAAAAATATGTGAACACGCCTTTATCAACATAATGATAGAGGCGTGTTAAGATATTTTTGAACGTTCCAGACTGCGATCTTGTAAACCTCACAACATCACTAAATATTTTCTAAAAGCCGGGAAACCCAAAATATATTTTATGGATAATAATATATACAAAATAAGCTCTTTTGTTTATTAAATCGAACTTGATCTAAATCTAATAGTGACTTTAGTAACTAAATACTTAAGCTTAAACTGTGATACTTACTTAATACCAAATCCTAGATTTGTGCTCCGAATTTACAAAGTATAGGTACAATTTGCACCTAAATGTATCTGAGCATTTCTCAAATTCGCAATACTATTTGCCCTTTGACGTTGCTCCCCGGAATCCTTTTCAGGCTCCGCAACAAAGCAAAATAACTACTACAACCAGTGAATAAATAGTTGAACTAATTCGATAAGGTCTGGAATGCCTGTAAAGTCACGACCCGATGTACTTCTATGTAAATAACTGGCGTTTTAGCATGGCTATCGGGACCCTATCACTAAGTTTGTGTGACCCTCTATACAAACGTATTACGCTGGATTTGGTCTATCGTTTGCTAAATTAAAAAGAGGTCGTTTTCTATCACTAAAGGCTCTCTACTATTTGAGTGACCCCATCGTAGATAGTTGGAGGTCACTCAAAAAATAAAATACTCAATACTCAATAATCAATACTCAATCTTTATTGCACTTATAATGTGGTTTACAAGGTGTTACACTGTAAGTTACAGAGACCCTGTTGGGCACAGCAATTTTTTTGTCGAGAGAGGGAGGCTTATAGTTAAAGTAAATGGTATTCCTGACAAATATACAGCACAAATTAAGTGGCTACTAATTAAATATTAGAACTATGTTATTGTTATTACACGATTTTTTTGTTTTAGAGGGCCTTTTGAGATGTTATACACCAAAGAAAAAAAAACAAAAGTTTTACCAACGTCGGAGGTGGGATATAAACCCAAGCCTATGTTTTTTGTTGTAATTGAAAACCAAACGAAAATACACGCGAATTAAAAAAAAGAGGGTATTAGAGATCGAAAACGACCTATTTCTAATTTTAATTTGACGTCGATCGTCCAAGACAGGGTGCTCTTAGGCCACACAAAGTTTGCAGATCGCCCCGCCACACGCCTCACCGGGCACCCTGCTCGAGCGTCTACAGACAGACAGGCATCTCTGATGCCTGTCTGTCTGTCTGCAGTCTCCATCATCAACCACAGAGCCCGCCGCTCCGCGACAATTCCTCACTCACGTATACGAATCATGAGTAGAATCTAAAAGAAATGTAAATAAACCTAAAAACTTGCGTTATTCCATAATCATGCACTTTTAGAACACAATCTTGGTTTTGTTAAGGTGCATTTAGACCAAAAGAGCATTCGGTCATTCTATCCCCCACCTAGAGGTGTGCGCCGGCATAGAAATCGCCGGCGGCGGCGCGCCGCAAACTTTTGCCGGCGTGGCGGCGCCACGCCGGCGTCAAGGTCAAATTATTACCCTGTACGTTCATACATATAAGGATGAGAAGATATTAAAAACTTAGATATTGTTTAGGACAAGCTTATTATTAAAAAATAAACATGCAACAAAGTTATAGATTGCATTTTATGCGGAAATTGACATACAATTATTATCGTGTACGAAAAATATTTTATTAACTCGCACAGCGGCCCTACCGCGAAAAACGCGGTACTAGGCCTGGATCGAGTCGTCTACAGATTCCCAATACTAAAGATTCCTGATACTACAGATAAGAGATAATACTTCAAATATTGTCAATAGTATGCATTCCTGATTGTACATATTCCCAATAATACGAATTTTAAATGCTACAAATACCCAACACTACAGATTCCCAATACTATAGGTTCCCAATACTACGAATAATCCAATAGGTACTGCAGATTATATTTATGATGATTTCCAATACTACAGGTACCCAGCTTTACAACCTCTTTATAGTACCATCATCGCCCACACTGCTAGTCATACATCGGTGTATAAACAAACGAATTTTTTTTTTAAATATAAAATCTATTTTTGTATATTTTGCTTTCTTTGACGTTATTATTACAAGCCTACAAAAACTGCAAGCCAAATTTTAAATGCGTTTAATATACTCATAAATTAATATTTCGTATTCTGTCCAAAAAGAGGAAACATACCGACATGAGAAATACCTTTCTTAGCTTATGAAAAAAAAATTGTTACAAATTGGTCTATTTTTGGAGGAGGAAACAGGGAACACAAAACCATGTTTTCGCCAATTTTACGAAGGTATTATGAGGCGAAGCTGCAGTTGTCTATTTCTAAGCCGTGCAAAACGACAGCAATTTTTTTCAAATGCCAATTTTTTTAAAAGCTTCCACCTTTTTCCTCTAAAAATATTTTAATCTTATTCAAGAAGCACAAAAATCATCAATTGCAAACACTAAAATTAATAGAATCAGTTAATAGACAGTCATTAAACCTCATATGGTGGCCTAACGTAAATAATGAAAAAACATCCATCATCATCAGCAGCCTATCGCAGTCTACTGCTGGATATAGGCCTCCCCAATTTCACGCCACCGTTTTCGATCTTTGACTGCTCGCATCCAGCTCCTGCCAGCCATCCTGCTCAAATCGTCGCTGCACCTTGCCTGAGGGCGTCCTACACTACGCTTGCCGAGACGCGATCTGCACTCAAGAACTCGTTTAGCCAGTCGGTTCTACGGATAATAAGGCCAGCCCACTGCCACTTCAGCTTGCTAACGCGGTGGGCTAAGTCGATCACTTTGGTTCTCTGCCGGATAACCTCATTTCTGATTCGATCCCGCAAAGAGACGCCGAGCATTGCCCTTTCCATAGCTCGTTGAGCGACCTTGAACTTGTGGACCAGCCGTACCGTCAGTGTCCACGTTTCGGCTCCGTACGTCATGACGGGTAGGAAGCACTGATTGAAGACTTTTGTCTTCAGACACTGTGGGATCGACGATGCGAAGAATATAATATAATGAAAAAACACACAGCTAGTATATAACACATACCTAGGATTATAAGCCTAAAAGCGGTTCAATAAGACCTACGTTACGACTTTCAAGCAAGTGTGTTGAAAAAAGCATTACAGTTGGGAATCAGTAGACGTGAAATCTAGAGAATATGGAATCTGTAGACATAGGAATCAATCAGTAATATTGAAAATCTGTAGACATGGGCAACCGTAATGTTGGAATATTAAAGTATTGGGATTCTGTAGGTTTGTAAATCTGTAGTATTGGGAATGTGTAGACTTGGAATTCTGTAAATAAATCTGTACAATTGGAAAGAATTCTGCCCAAGTAGTGTATTTTTTTCGTAGGTGCGTATCAATATCTGAAAATCTGCAATCCAGAAATGCTGCGCATACAATCTTTTGGGTCAGAGGGAACCGCTTGTCGATATTGAAAATCTGTAGACATGGGCAACCGTAATGTTGGAATATTAAAGTATTGGGATTCTGTAGGTTTGTAAATCTGTAGTATTGGGAATGTGTAGACTTGGAATTCTGTAAATAAATCTGTACAATTGGAAAGAATTCTGCCCAAGTAGTGTATTTTTTTCGTAGGTGCGTATCAATATCTGAAAATCTGCAATCCAGAAATGCTGCGCATACAACCTTTTGGGTCAGAGGGAACCGCTTGTCGATATTCGCAAGCATATTGTTGTTGTTAATGTCAATATGATCAGCGTGGCGCGTAATTTAAATGATTTTATTCCGTAAAATTTTTGTCGCGGCGTGGGTTTTTGAAAACCTCGGCGGCGGCGGCGGCGTGGGTCCCGCGGCGCGGCGCCGCCGCGCCGGCGTGGCGCACACCTCTACCCCCACCCCCCACTCTACGAAATTCGTTCGTTACATAAAACGTGATTCGTTGAAATTCGTTGATTTCGTAGAGTGGGGGATAGAAGGAGCGAATGCTCGTTTGGTCTAAATGCACATTTACGAACTTTTAAAATCTCAAACCTTGAGTTCACATACGTTTTTAGTTAATTATTGATATTTACGAGTATTACTATTAACATAAAAATATATCTGCGAACGTGTTTCACGATATGTGTCAAAGACGTGAAATGCTATGGAAAGTCAGCCATATTTCTTTACATTTTGTTTTAGATTCTACTGACGATTGGTATATTATTATTATATTATCTATAATAATAATAGTCAGGCGACATCTGCGAAAAAGGGGTGCAGACCCCGATTCGATACCTATTTGGCTCAGCAATACGTCTCCATCGGCGATGCCTATAGGCATACAAATTCGAGCTAGGGTGCTGCGTGGGGTGGCCTTTTAATTCAGCTTTAAATCCTAATTTAATATGTTTGCAATGCTGTTACGTGTCTAATAAATGGTAAAGCTACTCCCATGTATCTCATTCAATTCAAAAAGATTTGATTTAAATGTCAGAAGGATTCAAAATTTTTTACAATGTATGGTATGTTACCTGTCTGACATTATATTATCTATTCGGATGTCTATATCTAAGTAAATGCTGTAAGCATCTTTAAAAATTTTTATACAAGGTTTTGCGGATCACTTACCCCCACATTATTGTATTGTATACCTTACTTCGGGGGTAATAAGAAGTCAAAGATATTTTTGCATGCATGATAGTGTGTTTATACCATTATTCACCGTTAAAAAAAATATGATTTTTACGCGGCTGATGCCTAAATCATTCGTCCACTCCAGCCACTCAACCACTCGGCTGGAGAAGCCAAGTGGTTACGGTGGATATCAGCCGCGAAAGCTGAGGATGTGGGGTCAAACGCCATCTCCGACGTTGCTAAAATCGATCCATTTTTTCTTTGGTATACGACATTGAAAACCATTGTTTTTAAATGTATTTTTCTCTTAAATTTAAGAGGATATTAAAAACACACTTTCATAATTTGTCATGTCAATAATAATATAAGCTTATAATTAATTTACTGTTATAAGACCTATGTATAACTATTTTAGTCAAACTCTGAAGAGTTTTGTAGGACAATTACTAATTTTAAGATTGTAATCTTAAATAATAAAATAATAAATAATAAAATAATAATATGGACGTTATAACTGACTTTTACAAAACGCCTAATGATGGTAACAAACTGTATACGTATCTGCAGTATAACATTTTTTTATTGATATTACTTACATTATTAGTATTATTTAAAACGGGATATTTAACATGTAATATAGTATGTACTAATTTACATATGGTATCCCGTTTTAAATCATACTAATAATCAAAATACGTTTTCATGTCAATACCATCAAGGGTGTAAATATTTATAGTAACAGTCATCAAATCCATTTGTTACCTAATATAGAATCGGCAATCCTACACATCGTGTTTAATACAGTCCATCTGATTATTTTTATTTGAATGAAGTTACTTACTCTTCGGAATCCGCTGGATACGGGTGGCGCAGAACTGGTCGGTCATTGTGGCAATCATTGGGGGAAGTCTATGTTCAGCAGTGGACGTCTTTCGGCTGATATTAAGGTGGTGATATGATGACTTACCCCCTTATTCATAAACGTTTGTTAACTTAACAAACCGCTAATAATTGTTTGTCCCTTTTGCTCTTATGGACACAATGTTAAGATCGAAAGGGACAAACAATTATTAGCGACTTGTTAAGTTAACAAACGTTTACGAATAAGGCGGTTAGTTTTTACATTGATTTACGAGGTAAAAGATAGGCCTGCTACCGCGAACACCGAAGTTCGCAAATTTCGAGGTTTTTTCTCTGTCACTATAATGACGCCTTCGTTGAAGTGACGGAGAAAAGTCCCCGAAATTTGGGAACTTAAGTGTTCGCGGTAGCAGGCTTATCTTCTAAGTTGCAGGTATACTCATGGAACTCATCATCATCATGTGTATTATCGTGTCCTCCTAATACCGAAACTTTAACCTTTTTTTTCTCTTTATTTAATTAGGGACTTTTAATCTAAGAATTGCCATCAGTACCTTCGTACCTTAATCTTAATTACATTCTACGTAAACGAGTACATTTCTTTCTTTTGGGGTACTGACTAAGATAATTATTAATAAACAGATAAATCTCTTTTGCTTCTTCAGTAATTGGTGCAGATAAGATGCTTTGAAAAGCCCCCCTAACTGACCTATTAACATTAAGTGATGTCGTCAATAATTCCCGACCACCTTCGTTTCGAACACATTCCACTAATACCTATGTGTTGAACATCTTCCACAACGTTACAAACTTCACAATTTGGGGATGGTACTTTATTCATAATAAATGCAAACTTATTTAGTGGAATGTGTCCTGAACGGAAAACTTTAACCATAGAGTCTTGTTTTCATTGGCATCGCAAGCGGTCACTGTGATGTTAATTTTGGTGACTATACTTTTAATTCTATGCAAATTACAACTTTAATAACATATCGTTGGACACCCATCAATAAAACATGACTCGCTTCATATTAATCATGTCGAAAACTCATCAGGAAATACGTTACCTGCGTACCTACACTGACTTTTGCATCAGTAGCGGTACCACCGTAGGTTTCACTCGATATGTAATGCATTCTATCGCGCTCACACTTACATATTGGAGCGAATGCGATGGCCTGCTTTACGCATCGAGTAAAACCTAACGTTACCGATACTTGCAAAGTCATGGTACGGCTATAGCTTTTGATTGATCTGCTACATTTATGACGGGAGCAGCCATTTTAATTTGCTGTCACAGCATTCGACAGCTCGACATTGTTCAATTTTGGGATGCATTTGTAGGTATTAGGCATTTATTAATTATTAACATTGTATTCTTGCCGTTGAAGGTAGTCGCTGTCAAATAAGTAAAGCATTTGTCAAATATTTCGGTACATCATATACAGGATGATCAATCCAAATGGGTCAGTATGGAGGTTTTGGAAACAATAACAGCTAGCGAAATCTTGTCTTAGGAACCATAAAGGCCAGACCACGACATTGGTCTGAGGCGACCGGCGGCGAGCGAATCCATGAGTTGGAGCGGGATGCCGATATGGGTACTCCCTCTCGCACGTATGGTTTTCCGCTAAGCCGGTCGCCTTAGACAATGTCGTGGCCACAGCATAACGTCGATTTTAGTAAAAAATACCTACATACCTACTCGGGCCAGGAATCGTTCTCGGATTTTTTGAAAAAATGTTTTTTTTTATTTTCCTATGGATATCGATTGGGTAGCTCTTAAATAGTAAATGTTACTAAGAAACATGATATCTAAAACTAATAAAATGCATTGATTTAAACAATGAAGTTTTATTTTTCAACAGTTCAGTCCCGGCTTCGGGCCTTTGACTTTGTATGGGGAAATTACAAAATATGCCTGTATTTTTAATAAGTAGTAGAGACACAGCTATATTAGGGAATGAGATAGTATAGACAGTATAGCGAAGTTGTATACCTATACCAATCGTCAGGAAAATCTAAACAAAACAAAACAAATCTAAAACCTTGCATTATTCCATAATCACGCACTTTAAGAACACAATTTTGGTGTTATTACGAACTTAAAATCATAAAACCTTGAGTTCACATACATTTTTAGTTAAAATTATTGATATTTATTTGTATTAATATAAAAAAAATATCTGCGAACGTATTTCACGATGCCTATGTGTCAAAGACGTCAAATGCTATGGAAAGTTAGCCATATTTGTTAACTTCTTTTTACATTCTACTCACGATTAGTATAATAGGCTTTAGGGATATTATACTGTATTTTTATAATATTTACTTACCTTACAATAATCTCCCACTGATGTATGTCGTGTCCATTAGATTTAAATCTCTGTAGCCCAGTCCATTAATGCACCGGCACCCCCAATAATCCAATGCTGTTTTTGCCAGTTCACCAACTCCATAACAAAGATCCAATGTAAAAGTGAACTCTTGATCCGAAGCAACTAGACGCGACCGGGGACCATGATAGACTGGTTTATTCAAGGATATGCACTCGAGATTGCAATGGCGCCGCACTAAAAGTAATAAACCCGGGACGCAGCAGACCACTTGGTTCCCGCCTCTACGCAATCACTAACGCACAAACATTTACTCAATTTAGGAATAAGTAAACTACAGAAAACGATGGTTTTATAATAGAAAATAATAGTCTTTTTTTATATTTTCTTCGATTACCGCGAGGATCACTCATGTATAAAAGTATTTAAAAAATATCATAGTTTTATTCATGAGTATTTTTTAGGCTACCGCGACGGTTACCTACTCATGAAAAAAAACTATTTTAACGGATTATATCGTGTATATTAATAGAAGATAAATAACAATAGCGCCATACTACCTACCTATCTACACCTTATTTTTAATGTTCTTGCCATGGACCCAGCTGACAGTATTTATTGTCTCTTAGTTATCGCTAGGCATCGGAGCTTTCATCGCACGGAAAGACTAATAGCAAGCTATGGAGTCGACATTTTCCATAAATTTAAAAAGTTACTCATACTCATTTATTTAATTTATTTTAAAATGCCTTTATAGCTGTCGTGCATAATTTATTACGTATTTATATACCCAATAAAATTATGTAAAAATTGTTTTCTGTTAGATTACAATTTTATAACTTGAACATTTCAAAATTTACGATTATACAAACTACATCGCTGAAAATAATGTAAAGAGTACTGAGCGTTAATAAAATTGATTAGTATTTATGCTGACGTATCGGTGCCAATCAGTGGTGATTGCAAACGTAGCGGTATTTATATCTGTAAGTGGTAAATACCTTGTGTAATGGAGTTATGCCTAACCTAGAAGTAGCTGCAATTTTGGCGTGAATAGAGCCATACAATAATTTTCAATGTGACTATTAAAAATCTGCAATAGTGTGCTTGAGCTGTGAAGTACAACTCAGCCAATGGAGACATACATTTATTTTGAAACATATCAACAGCATTCTTCATCAAATAAAATCCACTAGAATTTCAAGCTATATACAAAACTGGATAAAAACCCACGAGGAATTAAAGTTTGATCCCGGCCGATCCGTGCTACATTGTAATGTTTGTGATTTTTCTATTACCCAGCTCAAAAACGAGAAGTCTACTGTACTTTACAAAACTTGTACCTGAAAAACGTCAAGATAAATTGCATAAAGTACTGGGCAGAAACCCGGACCTCGAAGAACTATGGTGGTTTATGTGTCGATTGACTATAAGTAAATATGACGATGCATAAAAATTACTATTTTCAAAAATAAATATGCTCGAGTATTATAAAGCCAATACGTCAAAACGTTTAAAAATAATAACGCCTTAACATAAAAATTACTACAATTATTGTTTAAAAATGCCTACTTTCACAGAATGGACGGAAGGAAGAAAATTTGTGTAATTTTTAAACCCCAACTTTTTATATTCGGTCTAACGTAAGTGTGGATATTTTTAAACTGTGTCAAAATTATATTGGTACGAAATTATACAAGTATTTGTCAGTCATTTTCAATCATCGCCTTATTTTCTTAGAGTCATTAGTGTCATTACACGCATAAATCGCCATGGTAAATACAGAGCAATTTGAATTCACCTCAGACAATATGGAAAAAGTCGCAGTTGTTTACTCATTTTATAACTGTCATTATGAAAAGGATACTGCTTATATTATCAGGACTTTGAAGCTCTTATTCCGGTAGCTTCATGTTCCATATTAAATATTAATTATTAAAAATATTAATTCCAATCAAAATAATTATATTCAATTTCCGAAGTTAAGCTTTTATTCTGTTTTCAACTAAGTCCAGATAAATTCAAAAAGCACAAATTTTGAATAGATAAATTCGTTTATGTTTTATATTTATACATGAACGCTCTAAAACATTTTAAAATAAATTTAATAAGTGAGTATGAGTATGAATTTGGTTTTAGATTTATGTCAAGTGACGACTCCATAGCTTGCCATTAGTCTTACCGTGCGATGAAAGCTCCGATGCCTAGCTTATCGCTATTCTTATATAATGAATAGGTATGGGGGTTTAGGGATACGAAAAATTTCATGTGTGGCTTCTCCTGCATTTTTGGCATCCGTCCACAGCACGTCTGATCTCACAGGAAAGATCCTAAGGGCTCTGCCTATTAACTGTGAGACTGCGGGTTTGGAGGACGCCAAAAATGCATTCAAAATTGCTTGCCCTTCTAAAAATTTTCCTGACAACCTAAAATCGCAAAGGAGCTGGGACAATGTGTATTGTGATCTAACATACAATTCTCTTCTAAACAGCTCTGCAGGTCCAGATCGTGCGAGACTTTTGGCGGTCGGAACCCGGGAAGCTGGTTACTGGCTGCATGCCCATCCTTCGGCTAGTACTGGTACTTTCCTGGATCCGGCCTCTCTTAGGCTCGCAACCGGCCTGAGACTCGGGGCCGCGGTATGTACCCCTCACTTATGCTGTTGTGGCACAGACGTGGACCGACTGGGACATCACGGACTAAGTTATCAAAAAAGCGCAGGCCGTATTTCCAGACATGCGACGCTTAACGACATAATCCGCAGGTCTCTTGCCACGATCAACGTACCTGCTCTTCTTGAGCCTACTGGTATTATTAGGGATAATGGTAAGAGACCTGATGGTGTGTCTTTGGTTCCTTGGAGCTTGGGACGGATGTTGGTATGGGATGCTACTTGCGTAGATACCCTGGCACCGTCCCATCTTCAACGAACTACGTTTAAGGCAGCCGCTGCGGCTGAAAATGCCGAATTATTAAAATGTAATAAATATAAGGGCCTCGGCAAAGAGTACGATTTTGTACCGTTTGGCGTAGAAACTTTAGGTTCTTGGGGCCCCAGCGCACGCAAATTGTTTGCTGAGATCGCGAAACGTCTGGTTGATGTAACTAGAGACCGAAGAGCTGGCGACTTCCTCGCACAACGCATCAGTATTGCGATACAGCGAGGAAATGGCGCCAGCATTCTCGGTACAATGCCACAAGGGCCAATCTTAGATATAGGTTAGGTTAAGTAGATTAGTTAGATTTAATCTATGTACATAATTTGTAGTTTTAAAAATAAATATATTAAAAAAAAAAAAAAAAATGAATAGGTATATAAGTAATAGTAGCATCAGTTATAAGTTATAAGTTTTGTTGACTATCATTCTTACCACTGTGATTACATAGGAAGTATGAGTAGATAGATACTAATATCCTCCTATTCTATAAAATTTCCTCCATTGTCAAAATAAAGTAAGTTTTTATGTTTGTTTACTTTTTGTTTTCTACAAGGACGAATTGCTCACTCAACCTGCTTTTTTTATTTGACATGTATGATCAGATTTTACCCTAGATTAATGATTTATCATGAGCATTTATTGACATTAAATGTGAGTGAGTTTAGTAAAATGTCCCACTTTGTCGTTTGCCATAAAGCCGCTTTGTCAGTTTATTCGTATGAACGACGATGGCGCGATAAAGTGGGACGTTTTACTAAAAACTAACACAAATTATAAAATATTTACGAGTAGTATCTAAGAATAGATTCTGAGATCACTTCAAATAGTTGATAGTGACTCTACCTAAGACGCTGATGGTTCCGATGGTTCCGTGTAGTGTGACCAACATTTTGTATGTTTATTAAATTTTTGTTCTTTATTCATAGGCTTCATGACCGTTTTTCGTTTATTTAAGTACCTATCTTTCTTCTTTTATTATACATGTATACCGTCACTTAATATCCTCATAACTTATAATATAACACAACGTGTCGACGCGACGTCAAGTAGCTTACTCTGAGATTAGGACGGATTCAGGATCAGGATGCTTAGCCAAGTTGCCAATCGCTAGCGCTTAGTCGTCAATCGTAAGCGAAAGGCAGCTAACTGTATTTGTCGCACTAATCTGAAAGAGCGACAGAGAGGGAAAACTACGATACGCTACTAAGCGCTTGCGATTGGCAACTTGGCTAAGCACCCAGTTAAACAAGTATAATTATTCGTTGAACATACATTTATTTGAAGGGAATGATTACATGTATATACATTAATGTTTATAGACTAAACTATTATTATATGAAGAAAATATTTATTGGTGCCTCGGCGGATACATGTTGGCCTGTCTATCATAATACTGGGGGTAATTCCAGGATGGTTGCGCCTGGGTACCATGCATGTTCGCCTCGTGGGTGGAGAGGACCCGTGAGACGCGCGGATGGGTCATCGGGACCTGGCCGTGCAGGCTCTGCCTCCGAGGGTCGTTGGGGTGCAGCTGGGCTGGCGTCGGCATTTGGACTTGCTGTGGACAAAATACGGATATCGATTTTTGCTTATCCTTGGCAGCTTTGAAATAAATCACCACATAAGACTTGTTCTACGATCTGCGGTATACTGTCAGGTATCATTCAAAATTGTAATATGGCAAATAAAGGCCTTAATAGTCGCTTTTATTATTTAAGGTGATTATCCAAATTGCCAATCGCTAACGCTTAGTAGCGTATCGTAGTTTTCCCTCTCTGTAAATCTTTCATTATTAGTGCGACAAAGACCGTTAGCTGCCTTTCGTTTACGATTGACGATTAAGCGTTAGCGATTGGCAACTTGTCTAAGCCCCCAGGTGTTCGAATTGACTTCTTAGCTGATGGCAATTATGTTTGAAGACAAAGGTGGATGATTCCAAAGGAAATCCTTTCCCTTTTTCCCTTCGGCTGTCACAATTAACTTTAGTAATCAGTATCCAATGCACTGAAGCTAATTGGGAAAAAAAGGTAAATTCGGATGTTCCGTGAAAATACGAACGGAAAAACTGTTCATTATTCGTATATACAGTCACAGTTTCCATTCCACAGTTAAGGTGAAACGACTTTTAGACTTTAGAGATAGAGAAAATAACAACTCACCGTTTGTGACATGTTGAATGTAGCTGTTCCATTATTTGGTTCATAAAGGTGCTGTGATGTCAAAGTACTCGAATGGTTATTCCTCGGTGCATATTGAGCACGCTGCTGAGGAAGAATAGCAGTCATGTTCGGGTAAAACTGCTGCGCTTGCCGCTCGGCATGCTCGGTGATGTTATATTGCGGCTGCTGCCGCGGCACATTCGGTGGCATGAATACTGGTATTTCCTGCTGTTGCGGCACAACCGCGGGCATCTCCTGGGATGGTCGGACGGGGACCACTGGCGGGCGTTGGGCATTTTGCTCATAAAAGCCTACCAATTCATTGGTAGTTGGATTCTCAACTGACGTAGAGGTGACTTTGCGTTTTTTATTGTTTTCTCTTTCTTGCTCTGTTTGTGTAGCTTGGACTTGAGGATCTACTCGAACAATACGAAATCCCATCTGTAGTAACATAGCTGAAACCGCAAAACCCTTCTGAATATCGATAGCTTCGAAACCATTTTGTAGGTGGGGTAGGATTAGCGATGCATCTATTGTGCTACCGGCAGGAACTAAAGATGTCTGTTGCTCCACGGTGGATACGGAGGGGGATTTAGTCAGCGGCTCAGCGGAAGTAGTCGACGGCTGATTGGTTGATTCTTTATTTTTCTGGAAAACCGTAGCAATCTTACATAACATAGACTTGTTCTTAGAACTGTGTCTTATTAGTTTGTCATACTTCTCATCTTCAGGATTCTTTTCCACGTCAATTACAAGCGCGTTGTTGTCCCTTTCATTATTGGTGTCAGGTTCGAATTCCTCATCCATGAACCCACTGTTTTTAATTATTTCTATCATTTGAAATTCTTCCTCAGAGACAATGAAACATTTTTCAGTTTGGCTGGCTTGTTCGTCTGTTGTCTGTGTATGAATGTTTCTGTTTTCTTTGTTAATAGGATTAGATGTATTCTTACTGTAACTACCCT
Source organism: Thaumatotibia leucotreta (assembly GCA_025490895.1). Classification (NCBI taxonomy): domain Eukaryota; kingdom Metazoa; phylum Arthropoda; class Insecta; order Lepidoptera; family Tortricidae; genus Thaumatotibia; species Thaumatotibia leucotreta. The sequence goes on from JALPQI010010904.1 coordinate 34,634, forward strand.
TCAATGGGACTACAGTAAACGGTAACTTGTGTTTGATAGGGCCGGGAGACTCGAACATTCTTAATAAACATGCCTCTGGTGTTTTGGGTGTGCTTGCAATATTCGATTCTTCAGTTTTATTTTGTTCCGGTTCCTTTTCAGGTTCTTTAGTAGCAGGAGGGATATCTCCAGGTATCGGTGGCAGGACCGTAGGTTTGGGAGTGATCGGTTTGGGAGCCTTCACAATCTGATCATATTTGTCTGCGAGCGTAGTCCGTGCCTTGCTCGTGGGAACTGGATGGCGGAACATCCTCAGGCCGGTAGGACTGCAAGGCGCATTGGGTGCACCATATCGTGTTAGTTGAGCTGTCAATAATGGATGCCGGGGATAAGGTGGTGGTGGCTGCTGGTTGTGCTGCTGATTCGACATTTTTAGAACTGCTTTCTTTTGTTCTTGCACGGCGTCCCAAATACTGCAAAAAATTAACACGGTTTAATAGTAGCAAAACTGTTACATAATACCTACGTTACAGTCTCTTTTGTATTTTAAAATAAATGAGTTAGACATAAAAGACACCTACTTAAAAGAAGCCAAAGAAAAAAACCGGTCAAGTGACGGAAACGCGCGCGAAGGGTTCCGTACCATTATCAATTTATCATTTAAAAAAACAGTTAAATCAAGCTACCTCAAAAACTATATGAGATAATTTAATCAAACCAAAAATCATTGATAGAATTTATTCATGTACACAACATTTTTTTTATATTTTGTACCATGTAGTTTAAAAAATAGAGTACACATTTTTCAGACTTTGAGAGCTGATATCTCGACAACGGTTCGCTTAAATAACAATAAGATTTAGAGACTTGTATATTATTTTCAAAGACGTACAACATATATATTGATACCCCACACGCATATATAACAAAAATCTATCCCTCAGTTACATGTACGGAGGGCCCCAATCCCAATTATTTTTTTAACAATATAGTATCATAATCCTTTAGCGGTTTATACAACACATATCCTTACCAAATTTCATTACTGTAGCATTTATAGTTTCCGAGTAAATCGGCTGTGGCAGACGGACAGACGGACGGACAGACGGACATGACGAATCTGTAAGGGTTCCGTTTTTGCCATTTTGGCTACGGAACCCTAATAAGTTTAAAAATATATAAAAAATTAAATTCATGTTCTACACTTTTTGCGGATATCAGCCCTATAACAAAAAATGCTGCACAAACATTAAAATTTAACAAAGTTTGAAATGTGAGTATTAAGTACCTAAATGACAAAAAAAAATTTTAACATAAAATATTAACCTTGACTTGCAAAATATACCTGAAATTTGTAGGTTTGTCAAAGAACACGCAGATATATTTACCAAAAAATTTAATAGGTACTAACTTAAACTAAATCTGAGAGCCTGATACAAGCATGACCTACATTCAGTTTGTCCTTCTAGCCACATACTCCGTATACCTGTATCAATTGATACAAATAATATAAACAAATCTAAAAATGATCAATTTTGTATAACCTTTGTTCATATTAAAATAATAGTATTCATATTATAACTTTAATATACAATACCGTGAAACTAGCCAACATTAAACATCTCAAAAAAAATATATGAAACCTTATAAGTATTTTCACACTCGAGAAGCTCTAGCAAACAACTGGATGAAGATAGAAGCAAAACTCATACCTAGTGTTGCTTCTCACATAATCTATTTTATACTAAAAATAGTGGGGCCCCTATAAGAATGTTACATTTTTCTATAACAACCAATTTATTTAAAATTCTAACTAGTTTTGGGCAATGTTTCCCCTGGCGGCAAAGTTGGCTAGTTTCACGGTATCGATCATTTTTTGATTTTTTTCGAGCACTGTTAGGATTAAAATGAAACTTAACAAGGTCATAGGTTAAACGAAAAGGAAAAAGTCATGGGTTAAATCTTGATAAAATAATATTACTGAATATTGGTGCTGTTAGGTAAACATTGCTACAAGATTTATTTGTTTTTGAATAAGATTTAATAAAACTGAAATTAATATAAACACCGCTCAAGTTATTGAAGTTATGTTTATATTTATGTATACCCTTGTCCCATTAAGGATAACAATTATATTAAAAAAATAATTAGTAACTTGTGATTTTGTTAGGTACTGATATGTATTGAAGGCAACTTTACATCTTACGTACATATTTGTGTAAAAAAACTACTCCATTACCTACTGTTATTACACAAGTTTTAATTTTTCGGAGAACAATCATAACACACAATAATTATATATCATGACATTAAAATTCAACAAAAATAAACCCAATCAGTTAATACATGTAGTATTTTCTAGAGTTAACAAAATATCAAATGGAGAGATAAGGAAACTGAAATTGAACGCACTTACCAAATTGGCACAGAAACTTTCAAAGAGGGTCTCTTCTTTGCCGCCTTTTTTGACACTTGCTCAATTTTACTTTCGCTTTTTTCTTTATTATTTTTACATTTATCAGTATGGCATTGATTTACTAGCCACTTTTGATTACTAGAGTCTTTTGAAAATTTTAAGCTTATCTTCTCATTATTACAATTAGAGCACTGAGAAGAATTGTCCATGTTTCTCTTGACTAATTTTAATAATTAAAATTGTCATTAAAGTATCCTTTTTTATAACGTACATCTAAACTACGAAGATTTCAAGTATATCTAAAACTTTATTAATAAGAAATGAGCATCACAACACTCACGATAAAAAAAATCTACATTAAGAGAGGAAAATTTGAATAGAGAACAAGAAACCGTTGAAACAGTTGAAAGTCAAAGTCGTAAAAGTTCGCGGCCTCAGCCGGCGTGCTTTCGGCGCCAAGGCTTCGGACGACTGGGGCCGGGGCGGCCGCATCAGGTGGCCCGCCCAAGTGCGCGCGGCATCACGCATGATTAAAAAAATTAAAGTTTTTTTTTTAAACAACCGTGGCACTAATGGTGATTACTCAGATGCCAGAAAAACTGCAGTTTTATGAACATAACTATAAAATAGTTCGTGTACTGTGTTTAAATGGTATGGACAAATGTAAGTCGCAATGTTATGAAATATTATACATTCATTACATTATAAGAATATGTTTTTAGTACTAGGTACCTCACATTTCGTCAACTAATGTAGTACATCGTTGGGTGCTATTTTCGTGTAAAATTATATACAAAAATTATTTCAATCTACAAAAAACGACAATAAGAGCAACATAATTGGATGTAGAGTAGGTAATCTACTTAGGTACGTAAATATCAGAGTAGGCCAAAATAATAGCAATATAACTCAACATAAGTAAAAGCGAAATAAGTTCGAGTCCACTCTGCTTCTTATTATTAACATAATATTTAATTTAGAAATAGGGATGTATAAAAAGAAAAACAGTATAAGTAGTAGTAATAGTATTTATAAACTGGAAGAGGACACTGGTCTCTACCTAGCATAACTAGCCTAGATTTGTAATAACTCTTTTTGAATAAAATATTTTTACTTGAATGAGAAAGGATGAAAAAGTATTTTAACATTATATTACAAAAATACCCGTCCTATGAAATATTTCAAAATATGTAGGCATAAATCACTAAAATTACACCACAAAAAAAGTAATACATAATACTAAACCATGAATTAAATTAAAACAAAAAAAAAACAAAATTACAATACAAAAAAAACTAAATATGTACACATGTATCAAACTTCTTATCATTATATCACTCAACTTACCGCTTCTCGGCTTTGGGCGGGCGGTCTGGCTCCCGGCGCAAGGCTGGTTCGCGGTTGGAAGACATCTGCACATTCTACACATTAAATGCAGTCTGGCAAACAAGATAAGAAATAAAAAAATTACAACAATGAAGTTTTGCTAGTTTCTACTTTTTTTACAGATTTTACTTTTTAGAACCATGCACGGTGCTACAATTATCTTATAATATACCTACTTTTTAGTGTAAACAAAAGTAACATGCAAATTTATTAAAAAACACACCACTATATGTATTAATCAAAATTATTCATAATTACAACTAGGTTGTTAAAATAAAAATGTGTCTGAAAAAAATGTTGAATCTGCAAAAAAAAACATACCTAATGTATTGCCCAACCAATTTTAATTCTAGACCACTTTTTTGAAATCAACTTGGCTTGTACAGTAGAATCATAAATATTTTGTTTATCCATTTTATTGGAAAAAATTGTGCCAATTTAAGAAATAATGAATAAATTTATTGGGACATCTTACACAAACCCACCTTAGTACCACGGTAAGCTCAATTAAAGCTTGTGACGTGGGTACCAGGTAGGACATGCAATCCCGGCATTCTATCGTATTCAATAACGGGATTTGACAATGTGAACAAATAATAAATAATGTACTAGGCGACGATATATAAAATAATAATATTTAAGATATTTTTTTTATACATAGACAGCCATAAGTAATGAAAATAATGCAA
>JALPQI010010905.1:0-46502 GCA_025490895.1 Thaumatotibia leucotreta
ATGCATCGAATTTAAAAAAATGAATATCGATTGTCGTATAAAAAAAAGAAAAAAAAAGACCAAAAAAATTTTCATATTTTTTTTTGTGTACCTATAAGTAGTGACACCTCTATTTTCTTTTTCTAATTATAGACCATACATTGGCCTACTAGTTGCCTAAGTATCAAAATTTTCCAAGCGGTACTTCTTACCAAAAATCGGCAATATGTGTGGTCAAGTTCTGCATTCAATCGGTGTTTTTCAATGTAGTATACAAACTCTTCATTTATATTTGAGTTTTCTTATCAGGTTATCTTATTTAAGAGTAAATGCTAATGACAACTTAATGTCATCATGATGCAAGCTGTTTATTTCATTATTAATCGGCCGTTTATTATTTTAACTAGCGTAATTCGATATTATTTATGAGATATTCATTAAAAATAATATATTTCTTGAATATATTACTATATACGCTAGTTGAAATGGTAAACGGCCGATTAATAATGAAATAAACAGCTTGCATCATGATGACATTAAGTTGTCATTAGCATTTACTCTTAAATAAGATAACCTGATAAGAAAACTCAAATATAAATGAAGAGTTTGTATACTACATTGAAAAACACCGATTGAATGCAGAACTTGACCACACATATTGCCGATTTTTGGTAAGAAGTACCGCTTGGAAAATTTTGATACTTAGGCAACTAGTAGGCCAATGTATGGTCTATAATTAGGAAAAGAAAATAGAGGTGTCACTACTTCATAGGTACACAAAAAAAAATATGAAAAATTTTTTGGTCTTTTTTCTTCTTTTTTTTATACGACAATCGGTATTAATTTTTTTAAATTCGATGCATATCTAAATAAAGAACATTATTTCAAAATTTGAAGCAATTCGCTTTTATACATCCTGAGATACAACACATTAAAGAAAAAACTAAAAAAAATCATAAGTCAAAAACTGTCACCGATAGGACGTTGATACTCAGCAGAAATATTCTTCACCATAAGAGGTACTCACAAAAAAATACTAGAGTCTGGTTGATTTAAAGGCTGACTTACTATGAAAATCCGACTATGGCCTTTGTAGTAAATGCAAATCTATTGCTCAAGTTAATTGATTTGTGCACGTTATAAATATTGAAACGAGTACCTAATAAAAACATATTAATTTAAAAACCTTTCTGAAGTGAAGGCTTGGGTAGACATATGAAAAATGGAAAAGTAAAAATACCTAGTTCGCGAAAACGAACTTTGGTCACGCGATTTTAATGCACGACGTTTAACATTGTCATAATTTATGGTCATATATGTTATACCAGAATAAAATCCCATATACTTAAAAGACTCTATTCCTTTCTGTATATATTTTAAACTTCAAAACAAGTCTAAAAATAATTAGACGAGTCCTAAATTTAGGACTTATAAACTTGAGCCTTTACTGACACTAAACCAGCTTAATTATTATATAATAAATATCCCAGCAAAATACTTCAGCGATATTTAATATAAGAACGTGTGAATGCAACGCACTGGTTCGCTAGATTGAAACTAAATCGGATTAAAATTTAATCAGTCATCGTCGAACATAGGACGAGCAACATCAATGTACAAGAAATAAGAACCAGGGTGAACAAACTTTACTCAAAAACTTCTAAAACGTGCCTTTTCTCAAAAATAATGTGTGTTAGATGGCTCAAGTTAGATGGTTTCTCCCCTTCCGAAAACCCATGGAAAACCATCGAAATCGGTACCGTACCTAGACCTGGTTTATGAGCTTTGAAAATATACACACATATTCTCGTACAGGGTGACATTTGTATCGTAAAAAGTAAATAGGGTACTAGGAACGGTCACGCTGAGCAATTTTCACTATCGAAACGACCAATAAGTCGTAAAAAAAACTCCAAATTATGAGTTCATTGATTTTTAACTACCAATTAAGGTTTAATTTCATAATTAGTAGATTTTTTGGCAATCCCTTGGTTGTATCCATAGTGAAAGTAGCTCAGCCTGATCGTCCCGAGTACCCTGTTCATCCCTGCTCTATGACCCAGAATTCACACACTCGTATAAATAAGACATCTTACATAATAGTACTCTATCTTGCAGAGTCTACGTTAATATGGGGTTAAGGTATACTGTGCAATGATTGAGTTGAAAGTTGAAATTGCAATTGATTGAGTTCATTCATTTTTATCACTCAGAGTAGTGACTTTACCAGACATTGCGCAAATATTGCCTTAACCGCAAGTTATAAGATTCGAGTAAGATGGTTTCTTACTTTAAATATTACTAGGCGGTGAAATTTTAATCCAAAACTTGAGCAACAAGAACTGCGGTTAATAAAGTCGGGTAAAAAGTATATCTGACGGCTTTGTCATGCAATATGACACTAGGAAGATCTTGAAAACTGTAATAAAAAGGCATTCTAGTAAATAAGCCGTAAGAAGAAATGTTTCAAGGAGCTTCGCGATATAACAACCCGGGCTTGCGGCTGTGGCTTACCCTGACTCCGTCTACGTAGTTATTTGGTGTAGCTTTAGCTAACTGCTAATTTATAGGCCGTGTGTCGATATTATGCGATAACACACCACAATGCACCGGTAGCGTTACCACAATAACCTAGAAATTCACTGATGTAATTTTTCTCATCCAAAACAACGCAACCATACACGGTGCTGTAGGTATTCCTATGCGTCCGACGAAGAACTTATTTCGAAAAGTTTGATTACGAAATTACTTGTTCACGAAATAAAGTAGACATTGCTGTATAATTCTTTTTTTTTTTCTATGAGACCGTACCTTAGTATGGGTGTTATTACAAAGAAGGGCTCTTTGCCTATTTGCTCGGACGCTGTGGTTGATATTTATATCAATTTCTCCATAATTATGGACTTTTATTTCAACTTATGGATTTAAGTAGTGTTTATTCTTATTTTACCATTTTGGGTCATTTAGTTTACCAATGGGTCTTAACAAAATTACAATAGCGATACTGTAATAATCTATAAATCTCGTGTCTACAATTTTTATTAATTATTCCAAGACTAACATTGTTGAAATTGTCTCGGAAGTTTGCACTTTTATGGGTGAGAATTTTTGCATTAAGCATTATTTGAAGTTATTTTGATTTTGACTAGGTACTTTCCAGGGAATGCTTTTGGATATTGGATTGTTAAACATAAAACAGAAGAATCAATTTGCAGTCCCATGGCTGTTAGAACTACATGGGACTGTTGCGTGACAGTAGAGACTGATTTTACGATAGCTACTTTATTTCGTGAACAAGCTTTACCTCGGAAACCCAGCTGAATCTATGTAATCTCATATTCCATTAAAGACTCTAAATATGTTCAGAAATACACCATTAAAATCTCTTGCAATGCCCGCAAGCAACCTGTAGATATTGCGCAAAAAATTTATGTTGTGTTTCGTTGTTCAGGAATAATTACAATTTTCACGTAATTATTTTACTTAAAACAAGTAAGTATATTTATTCATTTAGAAAGTAAGAATAGGTATTCATATTTTTTTGTAAGTAGTGAAAGTTAGTAAAATACCATAATGGTTTTTAGTATGGCAAACGAACCACCTTAATAGAAAATAATAAGCACTAAAGTAACTCTATAACTACTATAATATGTCTGTTACGCTTTCACGCATAAACTACTCGTAACGAGGAGATTTTCATGAAATTGGTTTGGTGATATTATTAGTTCCCGGTAAGAACCATAGGGTGATTTTATCCTGGAAAATAGGAAGTTCCCTGAATTATCGTTAGCTTCATTTAGAACTATATTCCATGAAAATTATTTCAGTAGGTTTGGCGCAAAATAATACACAAACATTGCTATTTTTGCATTCATAATATATTATTACTATTATTAGTAAGGACTAGTGTATTAAATTTTATATGTATACGAGTACATATAATAGACATTCGTTAGAATTCATAAAATTTTGGATTACGTACAGTAGGATAAGGGAAAATTCTTTGTTTTAAAGATTTACAACTTGATAGCAATAAAATTATGTATATGGAAGGGTAAACACATTTTTAGGTCACATTTTTATCTTACGAATATTTCCCATGTTCCCATGCAGTTTGTACGAGTATGACAAAATTTTGTAACATAATGAAAACAATCATGATTTTGGTTTTCACTAAGCCTAAGCCCTTATCCTTACAGTATATTTTTGTTTTCTTTAAGTCCTTATCGTTACAGAATATTGTTACAAAGGAAGGAAAAGAGGTTCAATTTCAAATCGAGTGAACAATTATTTTTACAGCATATATTTTTACACAACAATTATGTGCTTGCTTTTATTTCTGTAAAAAGGACGCCTTTCCTGGAATCTTTATATAATTTGTATTCGATAACCTTTATATTATTTATTGAGATTACGCCACCTCATTTCATTTAATGCATATTATTATGATGAATAAACACATTCATAATTTGAATACAGTATAATCTCTCATTTCGAAATATTAATATCAATACGGTTATTGTAAAAAGTGGGTCTGGCAAATTTAATCAGTGATATTCATTAAGTATTAACGTATTGGAGATAATTTAATTTTTACTCGAGCCATGCATTGGCTTATGTGAAATTATAGATTTATCTTCATATTCATATGCGTCCCCTAACTTCGCAAGCTGATAAGTATCGTAAGTCTCTTTTGATCTACATATCGTTAAGACCAAAACGATACTTAAATATTCATAAACGCGTTAAATGGAAGTACACCATGATACTCCCCAGTACAAGTATAACTACATATGCGGTTTGTGTCAAGTTTGGTGTCCAGCTGATGCATTCCACGAAAAAGTCCACCAATGTCCCGTACAAAGACGGTTTTTTCTCAAAATTGTGAGTTTTTCGAAGTTCTCTTTCGTGACCAGAGGAGTGAAAAATTGCTCAAAAAATATATATTACTTAATAACTCAGAAGAAAACTCAAAATATCGAAATATACACGCGTTTGTACGGGACAGCCCATGGAATGCTCCAGCTGTAGGTTACAGCAGCGCACTGTACGTAACGCTATGATCAAATCATCAGGATATATAAAAGTCACGAGTAAGCTCCAATTTAGTATATGTCAAATAATGGGGAAAATTGCTTAAGATTCAATGGCAGAATTGTATTACTTAATTTTAGCCTGTCGTTTTCTTTCTTTAACGTCCTATTTCTATTTTCGCTTTTTTATAAATCTACAATGCGATACGCCCTAATCAACATTTAAAAACATCCTACGAATTCATAAAACATCCTCAGATGCTTAATTTAACCGCCAATCATACGAGGAAACCGGTAATAAGTCTGATGGAATTTCGAGTAGGGGCAGGCCAACACGGATAACTGACCACGTGTGATACTTATTACAATGCGAATAGAGTACACAAATAGTCAGTGGGTGTGTTGGCGATGATATCTACCTGTAGGCTGTAGGTAGTTTTCAGGCTTTAAAAGCAATGGAAATGATACTTGTATTTTATTATGATTGCGAATTTTAATTCGATTGGAAATTGCTGAACATTATGTAGACAGTTAAAACATAAATTGTTATTAAGTTAATATCTGCAAATAACAACGTTTTTAATTGGTGTATTCTGACATTGCCATGAAAATTAGTAACCGTGATTAAATTAAAAATAGTAATTATCATCGCCAATGTGCCTTCTAAGCAGGTACCAGTATTAAACGTGGCCTCTAATATGAGCAAATAACCATTGCAAAGGGTTCTATAAAAGCACCGGCGAGCGAGTTTTAAATCTCATCAATGTATTTGGACCATATTCCATTGAATGTCATACGTACAATGATGAGATAGTGTAGATTAGGAGCAGAAGGTGGCACTGGTTAATCAAAAATAAGGGTAAGCATTATAATTCAAAAAATAAACTCTCAAAATCAATGGATACTGGAACGAAAAATCAGTAAGTCATCACTCTCCTGTACGTTTAATGATAAAATATTTAAATAAGAAGATAAGACGAGAATTCGTCCGTTTTTCCGTAAAAATAGTGCAATAAAATAGCATAAGTGTAATAACAGCGACGATTTCCATAATGCAAACGTTTTCTCTGGGAGTGATAGAGGACAAAGAGAGAGGAGAATTAACACAATACTCGTAGTCGTAACTTACTTGCACATTTTCTTCATTGAATGGGATCTTAATGCAAAGAAGGCTATAGACAACAGATATCAAATAATTTGTTTTGTGACACTGTTTTGTAGAACAACCTATCTTGATTACGTCCCTGTACAGTCGCCCAGAGAAACAGGAAAGGATCAAAAATTAGAAGTTATCACCAGCAGCAGGTTGACAAGGATAAAAGCTGAAAAAATTTCTCCATTTTAGTGGTCTTTATTTTCTAAGAATTTGTTATTCATGTCAGCCTCCGTAGCCTAGTTGGTAGTGACCCTGCCTTCGAAGCTGGAGGTTCCGGGTTCGAATCCCGGCGAGGGCATTCTTTGTGTATTTATTTATCACAAATGTTTGTTCCTTGGTCATGGCTGTCTATGTATTTTAGTATCTATCTATTATATATATCGTCGCCTGGTATCCATATTACAAGCCTTAATTGAGCTTACCGTGGGACTAGGTCGATTTGTGTAAGATGTCCCAAGATGTTTATTTATTATTATTATTATTTATTTTATTCATATTTTTTATTTGTCGAAATTGAAAATTAATAAAGAACTAGGTAAAAGTAGGCAACGAATTCTGACCAAGAAGTTTTTCCGCCGTTTTTCGTGTATATTTATGAACGAGTAGGCAATTATTGATTAGGTATGTTAATGATTTTATAATAATAGTTATTGACTCAAGGTCCGTTGGAGGAAATACGGGCTAAGGCTTTTAAATTTGGCGAAGTATTTTACAAGTTGGTTTACTCGTCATAGACACTGCATCAATAAATTGTACGTACAATACGTTACAGGGTGTGATATGCTGATAATTATGTCAGCCAAAAAATATGATCGGGAGCTATGAACCCCTGCAATCGACAACAACGTCTAGTAAATACATGTAGTATATGAAATTTATTAAATTATCCGCATTTAATGTGTAACGCGATTTAACCCCATCTCCTCCTGCGGGTGTCGTAAGAGTCGACTAAAGGATTGAAGTATCACTGACCATTAATAGATAAAAAAAAATTATGATGGGCAGCAGCGTCATCATAGTGGACACATTACTGCGATCGCCAACCCGCTTGCCCAGCGTGGCGATTATGGGCATTTACCTACTAATGCGTGGTTGTTAAAACGCATGGTTAATAGGAGAGGCCTACGTCCAGCAGTGGACTATTATAGGCTGACGATGATGATGACAACGCGATTTAAAAATCGATTACCCGAACACAACACATTGCGTTATCGGCCTGGACTGTACTTACGTACGTGGCAATAAATTAGATGTTAATCAGAGCCGAGACCGTTCGCTGCCCAATAATGTGATACGTACTGCTCCGTACATTTGTTCCGGCCGGTCCGTTTATCCCTCCGGATCTACCAAATCCATACCGACTTGGTCCCATTGTCTCTTGATGTATGGTTCAACGGTCGAACAGATACTATTCAGCTAAATGCATTCACGCCTCAAAAATTTCTAATGAATCCCAGCAGTTTGCGTTTAATTATTTGTACTGCATAGTCTTACGAGACATTCAGTAATATGGTTTTAATGTTAATTGATACTTCGTAATGTAAATACCTTTAAGATAATGGTGTAAATTACCGTAAGATAATAACTATCGAATCCATGGGCGACGTTAATCGCTTTCCATCAGGCGATTCGTCTGTTCGTTTGCCACCTATAGCATAAAAAAAAAATATATATGGGTGGATATATGGATGAACGATCGAAATGTATAGGTATCGAAGCTCCTTAATGAGCAATTTTTTTTATGTGATTATAACATAAATGCTCTTTGTAATACAGAGAAAACGTTTGGTATTGCTCAAATACATTCACCACTATACACAGTATGTTTGTTTATCTTTTGCTTCCTATAGGCAACTCCTTTACTCAAAGGTTAACTGTCTAAAGTGTTGTAAATGTGTGTATTTTTAACTGTGTTTTACTCGTATGTACAATAAAGAATTTACATACATACTATACACAAATGTTAATTGAACTTTCCGTCGTCATAGGTAATGAAATGAAGCGAATGTATAATTATTTTACCGAGTGTCTACAAACTGAAACAATTTAACATTAAAATTATTTTAATACGAATTTGACTTTGAGCCTTTCCAAACTTCATACTGAAAATTACAAAAATGACAAGCTGGCTATGCAAGTATGCATCCTTTCAGCTGACGACTTCGTAGATTCACCGTAACCCAAGTTTCAAACGTTAGTAAGTTAAGTAGGTAAGTACCTAAGTGTACCTATTTTCATTATTCGTTACCTATATGCATTAATATGTCACTTCACTAGCCAAATAAATAAATAATAAATATCTTTATTTACCCAAACACGGAAGTTACAATTTTATCTGGCGATGTCCGGTGTGCCCCAAAGTGGGCTGAGTCTGTCTGTATCTTTGGGACCCACTAATACAATATAAATGTATAAATATTACACTATAAATGCATAAAAAAATACAAAGCTCTCTCTGAACGTTAACAAAAGCACAAATCACAGAAACACGAGATTACAAGACATTAAAGCACCAGCATTTGTTCAATCATCGTAATGGGTAATATATGGAAGTCAATTGGCTGCGCTGTGAGGAACATCAGGGCGAGATGAGCCCGGAGATAAGGGGAGGTCATTTGGTGGGTGATTTATCTCGGCCGAGTGGCGGTCGCTATAGTTGTCTCCAGGTACAGTCGCGGTCAGAATTATCGGAGCGGCCACGGTACTCCCAAACGTCTGAGCAAGCCTTTATAATCATGGCGTCAGAGTCCACGTTCAGATATTCTTAGCACTAAAGCAGGTCCAATATAACTGATAGCGACTGTACTTTATCTAAATCCAAAATGCGTTGTAGTGTGGCTTTTGGCGAACTGTATAAGGGTCATGTTAGAAATTGACGAAACAAAAATAATATTGTATGTGGTAAATAGTTAAAAACTTGCGTGTATGTATTTTATGGTTCAACTATGAAGAAATAATATGCTGTTATCTAAAATCGATCAACAATCAAGCTTTCTTGTCCATGACGTAAGCAAAAGAGGCGAATCAAACTCTCTGTATATTTACAACAGCGTAACCAGGCATTCCCCTTTCTCTCTAATATTTCATCGTGTATATTTATGATTTCTCAATGATCAAGATATTCTTTTTTAAATACTGCTTTTTACCAAGTGTTCCATGTGTAAAGAACCTATCCATTGAAAAGTATTAATAGTATAATATTGTTTTCACCACACTGCTCGTAAACACGCTGTTTGTCCTTCAATTTCAGAGCGCAAAACTGTGATTTAACCTCTAGAGGTTAAAGTATTTTTTTTTTATCTTCTGGATAGACTAAAGCAATAACTTATACGGCCTGAGAGTGCAATAAGCTTTTTGACGTTTGAACTGGACAGTACGTTCGAAAACTCAATAGTTTCAAACAGATTCATACATATGAACATTTCATAATATTATATTCAATATGCTAAAATCCAAATTAAATACCACATTTTGTTGTAAAAGGCTTTTAATTAAAAGTTCTAAAAATACGACAAATAAAAACAATAGGAAAATGAAAGTGTTGACACTATGCAAATTTCAGAACGCATCCCAATATTTTTTTCTTTTAAAATTTAAACGAGTTCGGTTGTGTTTTGTTTTCTTTCACTCTTTATTGTCAATGATATAATAAGTAAAGATATGTTACACCGGCTCTAAAATTGAAGCGCGCAGATTGTGATAATTCTAACAATCGCTCTTAGTTCTACCCAGACCACCGAGAGGTGTGTACCACTGCCGAGTTCTCGCAAATCACATGAATTGCGCCCTAAAATGTCATTTTATGTTATACAATAGTGAAAACTACGAAATAAAATGCAAAAATGCCCTTAACATCACACATCATGCGCAATTAAACTGAATTATATATATTTTTTAAATTTCACTATTCATTGAAAATAAATAGGACGCCATTTTGACGTTTTTGACTGACTCCGAGAAAAAGACAAGCTTATGCTGTTTAAGATCAAGAGTAACAAAGATAAAACAATGTTTGTCAATAACAACCTTAAGAATGCACGCGCAATTGTCAAATGCTAGTTGTCTCTTTTTTATTTATTAAATACGAGTATATGTATTTTGCCATCTCTTTTACGCATTTTGAAGTATGAAGAGAGGTGTATGTCAACTGTCAATAAATCGTAGGTGTATGATGTGAATTAACTTATTTATTTCGCTCATTTTTTTTTTTTTTTGTTAGAGTATAACGTATCTTTACTTATATATCATTGTTTATTGTATCTTTATTGTTTAATTTGACTACAGCAATAGTTTACATACTGTAACTACGTACTAGTTATGTATATATAAGTAATGTAACAATCAGATCTATTTTAATAAAGGATAAAATTGGTGTTATCTTAGTTTAACATACTTAAGTGGCTTTGGGGTAATTGCGAGATGCGAAAGTGGGATAATTCCGAAAATCACTAAAAAATCGCCAATAACTACCTACATGAGTCTCATTTTGGAATTATCCTGAATTTTTAAGCATTGCCACGCCAAGATAAATATTTGAGGTTATTGTTTTATTTTTTGTTGATTTGTTTATTTTTTGGAAGTTGAGGACTTCCAAATACCTTCTAATTTGCTATGTTTGAGTTTTATTTCGCATGTTTCCTCGCTTTAGTGTGGTGAAAAATGTTGTGTTTCACTCAGCAGGAAAGCTTGTTCAACTCTCGTGCCTTAAAACCAGCATCGCTCAAGATTCCATTTTATGAACCACTCGCTGCGCTCGTGGTTCAAATTCTGGAATCTTTCGCTTGCTCGGGTTTCAATATTTGCACGAGAGTTAAACAATCACTTTGCTCCCGAGTAAAATAAATAACTATTATACGGACATATAGACTCCATGTTTGTAATTTGGACTACAAAACCCTTATTGAATTTAAACTATCGTAACACTTATGTAATCCGTAAACGAATGTGAAGGTATCCTGTATTTACACCTAATAAAATGTTGTAAAATGTTCATAATAACATACCATCTTTTTAGGACAACACAATTCCTGCACGTAGATGAAATAACTCATAGTGGCGCTTCGTTTCATGATTGATATATGTAAGTACTTTTATTTCGATTGATTTGGGTATGAACCGGACCGGTATTTCAAATACCTACCTACAAAATGACAAAAATAAAATTGGGTCGGACGCCTATTTTTTACATCCTGTATTTCTGTGAGAACTTATTTTGAATATTTTGAATAGAAGAGTACATTCTTCAAAATATTTTAAGTAAACTTTGACTTTTTAAACCTTACAATTAATAGCATGATAATATAATAAAATTTAACGCCTGGAGCTCGTTTCTCATAATAATAATAATTAATGTCGACAGAGTGCCCTCATTCAAATTAAAATGATTACTTTTGCTCTAAGAACTTAAGCCGCAGCAAATAATTTTGCTTTTACAAACTTTTCCGAAATATCGTCGCTTTTGTTAATTTAGAATAACTTCTGAAGGTCGATGGCTCATTTTTATTCTTTGATGACAGTAACTTTATAATTATACTTTCAAAGTTGACATCACGTCTATATTTAAATAGAACATTTATGATATAAACATTTCTTATTTAATTTGTAACTTTCTGGAACGAGGAGTGATGAGATATTATTATAACTTTTAATTTCTTACGGGTATTTTGTGAAAGAAATCCTTGAGCCCTACTCGGCGAATTCTTTTAGGGTTCTGTAGCCACGGGCTTTTTAGTAATAACTATGTAAGTAGCCGTGTGGTGACGGAAGTAAGAATACATTTGTCACCATTCCAAGTCATCCAGTGGATGTCGTAATAGTCGACTAAGGGATTGAAGTGTCACTGACTATTCTTTAATTTGATTAATGATGGGCAGCAGTGTCATCATAGTGGATGCATTACTGCGATCGCCAGTCCGCTTGACCAATGTGGTGAATATGGGCATTTATCTCCTAATGCATATATACGCATAGTTAATAGGTGAGGCCTACGTGCAGCAATGGACAGAAATAGGCTAATGATTGAAGTGGTTATTTTTTGGATGAGCCTACCAGCGAATAAATGTGTGTAACTTTATACGAGTACCAAAGTAAAAAGTAATATGTTAGGCATTTGTTTCAATAAGTTCAAATTATTTTTTAACATGTCGGTGCAGCTAACGTAGCCTAAGGACGCCCGCCATTATAGAAGTGGTACATGTACAGTTGTTTACCCTTTAATTTCAAGGAGAATAATTGGTAGCTGATGTTGTCAGTGCAGTCTAGTCGATTTACATGATCTCGTAGATAGGGAAACATTTTACTCAAGTGTAGTTACAAGCGCCCATGTTTCGTCAATATTTGAAATACAAATAATTTACACGTCCTTACCAACATACTACATACATAAGTACAGTACATACATAGGAACAGAATTGGCTTGTATCTTTATACGAATTAAATATCTAAGCATCCTTGTGGCAAGCTCTTAGGACTATGCGACCCGAGGTGCCAAATATAAACCTAGATTTAATCTTAGTTGGTTCTTAGAAATATACAATATTTAAACCATCCTAACTACTACCTTCAATCTGAAATAGGCATTTGCAAGCATTGTACCGAAGATGCAGGCGGCATTTCGTAGCTTCTGTATCGCAATACCAAAGATTTGAAAACATCAATATCGCCTACATGTACATACATAACAACCGACATTACATCACGGAACATTAGGTAAGTCTCCTTCAAAAAGTGACTACACTTTTCGGCGATATTTAATAATGAATTTCTGAATAATACAGCCATTAATCATGCGACAGCGAATCTCAGACGGTGAAACGGCGGAGCCAACTAGCTAAAGTGTCACCTTAATCTGTCTTGGTAATAACATTCAATGCAGAATTGCATATGCAAGTATTCACATAAGATAATAATAAATGTTCAATAATTTATGTTTATAAGACTTTATTGTATAAACTTATTCTAAATTATGAAAAAAACACATAAATGAAGAAATCTTATCTAAAATAAAATCTAATAATCTAAATAGAAAGCTAAAAACACATTTAATAAAAATACTTACCTACAAAAAAAAAAAAACTTTATAAAAAGAATACCCCGTCGAGCAGGTCTGTCTGCGGCATGGACCCCATGGCGGCGTTCCCTCTTTGGATCGCAATGCTGATCCTTTGGGAAAAATAGGCGCCAGCTCTGGGGTCCCCAGAAGCGTGGATCAATTGAGACGACAGGGTCCTCATAAATTGCTTCATGTCGGCTGACCAGGGCCCTAAGGTCTCCACCGCAAGCGCCGCAAAATGATAGTTTTGTAACAAACTAGAATACTTGCGGCGCTTGAGGATCTGAGCCTGATCAGCCGCAACACCGGCCGAGGTGCGTGTTACCTGGATGTGGGACTGGGCGAACGTATCTACGCATGTCACGTCCCACACCAGGGCCCTACCTAGTTTCCATGGCACCAATTTTACCCCATCTGGACGCTTGCCATCGTGTCTCACCATACCTGTGGGCTCCAAGGTAGATGGTATTGAGACGGTGGCTAGCGCCCGATGTACTAGGTCGTTCAGGGTACCATGGCGGTACATGCGGCCGGCGCTTCTTTGACATGACAGACCGTGTCGTCCCAGCTGATCAACAGCTTTATCACAGACGCAGGTATGAGGAACACATATTTTGGACCCAAGGCGTAAACAAATGGCAATACGTAACGTACCTGGGTCCAAGACAGTGCCTATATTTCTAGAGGGAAGAACGTTCAGTCAGTGTCCTGATTCCTGAGCTGAAACGGCCAAAAGACGAGCGCGTTCAGAGTCGGCCGGATTTCTTTCCAATAGTAAATTAAAATCGACTTTCAGGCGAGGGTTGTCCCAAGCCCTCTGAACATGTTTTGTGGTTGGGATTTCCGCCCCTGGGCACGAGTCTGACCAGGCTCTATCTGCTTGCGCCAGGCTCGCTATCTCTACGACGGGTATCTGAGGAAGGTTAAGAATAATACCGACAAGAGATAGCGAGCTGTAAGCGGAAGACAAGAAAGCCGGCAAGGCCACACTTGAAGAGGAGCGGATACCCAAACCGCCAAACCTTATAGGCAGAACGGCTTGAGACCATGAATTTGAATTTAATGATACATTGAGGACTTTGGACAAGGTGGACCGAAGAGTGTCGTCAATTCAATAATTTGTGTATGTATTACATTTGTTAACATACGGGTGTGAAGCCTGGACACTAACTTTGAAAGAAGAGTGCAAGCTTTTAGTGGCTGAAAGAAAGATTCTCCGCAAAATACTGGGGCCAACGCAAAGACCTGATGGAAGCTGGAGAATTCGCAAAAACGCCGAAGTTCAGGAACTTTTTGCGGAGCCAAATATCATTGGTATTGCAAAGGCGCCGCGACTTCAGTGGCTCGGCCACATAGAGCGTATGGCAAGAGATCGAGCGGTTAAAAGAGCATTCCAGGGAAAACCGACGGTGCGCCGACCGGTCGGGCGGCCGAGATACCGATGGGCGGATGTCGTGGCAGCGGATCCGCGGGAGCTCCAGGTCGAAGACTGGCGAGATATTGCCGAGAACCGGAGTCAGTGGCGAACAGTCGTGTTGGAGGCCAAGACATACAAAACATACAAGACATACAAGAGATACAAGACTCACTTTGGGTCGTTGCGCCAGAGGAGTAAGTGAGTAAGTATTACATTTGGATGTGTAGGTGTAGGTACCTATAAGGCTAGCTTGATTTAAGAGTGTGTCGGATTAACTTTATTCTGGCAAAGTACATTTGTTGCGGATTAGTAAGTCTATTTTTAAAACATTACGAAGCATGTATGAGCGTGTCTTTCATAGTCCGATATTTTTGTATGTGTTATCGTATTTTATGTACGCAAAACGTCAATATTCTTGCAGTAACTATTTGCCCAAAATATTTTGCAGAATTGGGTTAGTTGTGTCTAATCTAGATCCACGTCGAGTTTCTAGAAAAAAACGTGTACCTGATTAAAGCACTAATTAGACACATGTACCTACATTTATTATATAAAACTACTATATAACAAATACGGCCTATTAAAGTTGTATTTATAATGAACGATATAGTTTTTATCTAACAAGAGTCCCGATGCATGTTTTCTAGTTATACACAAATATTTGTATTACGGCCTGTTTTTCAAATCCCGGATAAATATATTCTCCACATAAAATCAACACTATGCATTCACCAAGTCAAGAACATTAAATAAAATATTTAACTAACACATATGTTTTATAGGGGGACGGCCAAACAGACCCTTATTTTAATTTTACATATGTAATTATGTATACATACTCGTACATATAACATGACCCAGTAATGGGAACTAAGTATAAAAATTATAGTTTAATCTAATTTATTTTGATCGTATAAATTGCAATATAATTTGTTCTGTTAAAACAATACGTTGTTCTGACTAAAAACACACACATATCCTATTTCGTCTCCTGCAGTAGGACTGAATGCACTGGGCTTAAAAATTAGCAGAACTTTTCTGCTTTCCCTGGTAATTCGCATTTCTATATCTGTCATATTCTGCCCAAGAAAATAAAATTAAAAACGGTAAAATATTTGATAATGTAATCTGATTATAAACTAGACGCAACTGATGATTTTCTGGTTATGGTTTGGTTTGGTAAGTTTAGGGTGTTCCTAATGGATTACCGACATAAATTAAATAAATAATGTTAGAAATGTGTGATCATTTTCAGGCTACATGAGATTGGGTGGAAGTGGAAATTTATATTACGCCAGACCTCTTAAAATAATAACGTGAAGGGCTAGTTACGCTAAGTAGAGCAAACCTCATAATACTAAACCTCATTTAATATACGTAAGTCCTATCTACAGCCATATGTAAAGATCTCTTAAAAATATAAACTTTGTGTTAACTGAAATTTTAATGAACTTTATAGTATCAAAACCCTACTACAATTTACACGCGTGTCATCATAAGACTGTGTTTCCACCAAAGATGTGCGAGGATGTGTTTCCATGCAAAGGACACCTCGCTCGAGTCATTAATAGGTGTCATTTGTATGGAAACACTTCCTCGCACATCTCTGGTGGAAACGCAGCCTAAGTCATAAACCAACAACATCGAGAAAAGACGAATGGCTTCGTTCGCCTACATATAAATAAAATTCAAGCGTCATATTTTTATAATGCTTGCCCAATCCAATTTAAATGCAGTGCCCGAGCCATGAACTATTAAATATTCAGTTCTTTTTAAGTCCACGAACTTGAACATTTTAAGTCCGACTGTGGTCGCCTGACAGGACTTTATAATAGCCAACGACGAAGATACGATATAAATTATAATTCAACTATCTATAATTATCTAACCTTCAGTAGCCGTATCATGAGATGATGTGCCGCGGCGTTATTAACGCCATTTACTTTGTATCCACGCCGTGTGGTGACGGCAGTAAGAATACATTTGTCACCACCCCAACTCCTCCTTCGGGTGTCGTAGTCGACTAAAGGATTGAAGTATCACTGACCATTATTTGACAAAATATTGATGATGGGCAGCAGCGTCATCATAGTGGACACATTACTGCGACCCGCTCACAATTATTATGTTTAATCAATATAGGACAAGTGAACATTTTTCTTCAAGACTATTACAAAACAAAAAAATATAATAAAACAAACCTAAAAACTTGCATTATTTCATAATCAATTAATGACGCACTTTTAGAGCCCAGTTTTTGTTCATCACAAACTTAACACTTTCATTGCGGACGTGTGCTACGCGCTACGCTCGTAGCCGATCCCGTGATTTTTCCGCTTTGTAGCGAAAATGGACCTCCCACAGAAAATTCCCCTCTGTTCCCCGAGCTCAAAGCGTTAAAACCTTATACTTTGAGTTCACGTACAGTTTCATGTAAATATTATTGATATTTATTAGTCCTAACGTAAAAATATAATCTGCCGACGTGTTTCACTTCATATCAAAGACGATAAAAATTAAATACTGTGAAAAGTCAGACTGATTTGTTAACACTTTTTTGCTTACTACTAACGACGTTAAAAACGTTTACTAGTTTCTAATGAAAACGTTTTATTGAGTCCAAATTTAAAGATAGCTATTTTATTACCGAGAAAAACAAGTTTTTATTAAAAAAGTGTGTTTATCGTAAGTAAAAAGAAGTATACTACTCAAAAGAAAATAAGGGCTACTGAGTTTTTGACTGTAACTTAAAACATACTTAATTTATATAGTGCTTATTTTTATAATGTGCACATTCAAAAAATTAAAGAATGTACACTTAATTGTATCGACGAAAAAGTAAAGAATTTTTTTTTTTAAACAATTTTTATGATAATTAGGATTCGTGCTGCTCGCGTGGGACTAGTAGCGCAAGCCCATTGTTTAGCCGCTGATTACTAATGATGAATGTCAGCTAGCAGCGTGGTAATTTTACTGTTACAAAGCTAACATATTGTACGATGTATAGTATCATAAAATCAATAAAAAAATCACAATAAAAAATTTGACATAAACCTCGTAATACTTAATAAATTTATGCCATTTTTAGGGTTCCGTAGCCAACATGGCAAAAACCGAACCCTTATAGTTTCGCCATGTCTGTCTGTCTATCTGTCCGTCTGTCCGCAGCATAGCGGTTAAGACTGATCACCCAAAAGGGTCGCTCGATTTAATAAGCTTTTTTCAAAAGAATTGGGCAGAGCGGAATACCATAAAAGTAAAACTTCGGTGCAGAAACATAACACACATAAAATAATAATGCTAAAACAAGCGAAATGTTAAATCATGTATCCAACTTCACGATTTCATTTTAAAGAACAAAGTAATCGGAGAATTTAAATCGTAATAAACTTTGCGGTGTTTATTGTTATTATTTAGATTTAGATGAGATCATAATATAATTTTTAGGTACCTACCAATAATCATAACGTATTACGTAGAATTATTGCCTTATGGGCTTGTGCATAAATCACGCGAGGTCCTATAGGGGGGGAGGGGGTCCAAGAAAACATCACGAAAGGTCACGGTAGGGGAGGGGGGGGTACAAGGAGACCTCACGTGTATTTTTCTACGATGAACAAACTAAGAAATATTGTGAATTTCGGCGAGCGAACGTGAAAAGTTGAATGAGAAAAATACACGTGAGACTGCTAGGGGGGGGGGGAGGCTAGCCAAGAAACTCACCGAACATCACCATGGGGGAGGGGGGGGTCAAAAAGTAGCCGAAAAAACCTCACATGATTTATGCATGAGCCCTATGTACCAGGAGGCCTAGCCAAGATGCTAATCGGTAAGCGAAAAATAATCAATGCATTAATTCAATTCATTCATTTAATTTCGAATTCAATATTACGTGACTGTAATTACCTGATTTTTCATTCGAGTTAATCAATTTGATACATTTATTACTTTGCTCTTATCAGTCTTATCACATACGCTTTGCGAATGACATGTTGGCTTGGCCTGCAGTAGTTGTCACAGTAACCATAACGTAACATATAGCTGGAGAGCCAGTGAAACCTAGGAGTAACGGTCTCCCTGTAAGGTTAGAAATTTGTATACTTACGATTTATGTCATTCTAAGAGCAATAGCCATGACCTGGCAGGCGTCAGCCCTGCACGTCATCAGCCCCTTTATTTTTTGAACTGTAAAGTAAATTGGATTTCAAAACTTGTTTCTGTAAGTTTGAAAATTTAATAGGATCAATTTTATTTATTGTACATCTTTAAAAAAAATTGACAGGCGATTACAATAAGCAGAAGTATATGACAGATCAATTAGAAAACGCACAGTTGATGAGGTAAAACAAACTTCATCCTGTATACTCGAATTTTTTATATGTCTTCAAATAAACGTCTCAGAGTAAGTATGTCCAATGCCAGGCGGTTTAGAACAGCATAAGACCTTGCCAGGCGAGGTAAGAGCTTACCAGAGAGGTAATACAGTTAAGTAAATTGGGTTTTAAAAGTTGTTTCTGTAAGTTTGAAAATTTTATAGGATAAAGTTTATTTAAAATCTGTTCAAAATCGCCTGGCATTGGACGTTCGTCTGAGACGTTTATTTGAAGACATATAAAAATTTCGAGTATACAGGATAAAGTTTATTTTACCTCATCAACTGTGCGTGTTCTAATTGATCTGTCATATACTTTTGCATATTGTAATCGCCTGTCAATTTTTTTTTAAGATGTACAATAAATAAACTTTATCCTATTAAATTTTCAAACTTACAGAAACAAGTTTTGAAACCCAATTTACTTAACAGTTCAAAAAATAAGGGTCTGATGACGTGCAGGGCTGACGCCTGCCAGGTCATGGCTATTGCTCTTAGAATGACATGAATCGTAAGTATACAAATTTTTAACCTTACAGGGAGACCGTTACTCCCAGGGTTCACTAGCTCTTGGACTAATATGGCACCTTCAGCCTTATTATAATGTTTAGTAGTGGCAGATGTGTATTGGACTCCGACGTATCGAGCAATATGTTTACCTTACCTCTGCATGCAAGCGTTTCCACTAACCAATCCGTCAATTTCGCCGTTCCATAAATAGATGTGGTCAGGCCAGATCGTGCGCAGTGTACGCAGACCGCTCGTCATTCGCTCTGTCGAGGCTTTCATCTTGATTGCATTCCCGCGACCTCGTAAATTTTCAGCTTAATTCGATGCTCTTCACACAGTGAATAATTATCTACCACAAAAAAGTTTTTACGCCCAGGGTCGTGTCTCCATTTTTTCCTGACGGCGCGCCTCGTAAATTTTAATAGCGAGTTTAGTGGGACCGCTTAATTCCAAACGGATATAAACACTCTCGATATTAGACTGATGTACAAGTAATGCCATTTTCAAGAATTTATAGATTATCTCTTTAGGGTACCGTTGTCAACTAGCGACTCTTATATGTGGTTTTGTCATGTCTGTATATCATCCGTTCAATCCGCTTGTCCACGGCTAAGCTCAATAATGTTCGTTAGTACTAAAAAGCTGAAATTAAAATTAAAGAAGTGAAAAGAGAGTGTCATGTTACATACCTATAGAACATTTTTGTTACATAAAGATATAAATTGTAAAATGCAACCTTTGCAAACGATCCTTATATGACAACGAAGGTTCGGAGTTAAAAGGTATGAAAAGAGTGGAATTACCCAAAGGTTAACCTGATTACTTATGACAAAGCGATTTGATAAACTATATACAACGAGAGAGATTGATGAGCTATGAGTTGTACGGTATATCTACATATAATAACATTGGAACAATGCTATTTGAGCGAGGAAAAACGATTGAGAACGGTCGCGTTGAGCGTTTACTAGCACTCTATACAAGCCGTTTTGCTGGCCGGTTTAGATTAAATACCGTCGAATATGAGGAATGCTCGGTCCATGTAAAATTCTTTCACCTATGTTTTTGTTTATACGGATCGGATATTTCGTAAACAACTACGTGACTTCGAATTATGTTAGAGCAATCAGTTAAAGTTCACCATCATGTGCCTACTTTGTACCAGTGATAAATACTGATTGTTATTAAGGATTTTTTTGTAGTTATTTTAGCAACGAAAGCTGTAACGTGTCATCATGCTTTAGTATTTTTGAACAAAATGCTGGTTTTTCCCCGCAGCGTTCAGGCTGAAATCATTGTATTGTCATTGCAATCAGGGTTTATTTTAAAATATGTACAATAAATGTTTATTAAAAATGTATCGGGGAGGATACAAGAGGTCAATAGTCAACACCTATTTTTTAAACCATTTAGTTGGATTGGAGATGATAATAAAATTATTGAAACTATAACTGAAATATTCAATTTCAAACCTTTTAAGTTAATGCGCTTCTACTGAACGAGTATAATGGTGAGTAAGTACTTTTAGATTAGAATACTTTGATATTCATACATAATTAATTGACATGGATCGAGTTGGCGACAGAAACTTTTTCAGCCTCCGTAGCTTAGTTGGCAGTGACTCTACTTACGAAGTTGAAGGTTCCGGGTTCAATAAATAAAATAAATAAATAAATATCTTGGGACATCTTACACAAATCGACCTAGCCCCACGGTAAGCTCAATTAAGGCTTGTGATGTGGGTACCAGGCGACGATATACAGGGTGGTCCAAACCTTGACGTCAAAAAATTTTTTTTAGATTCCTCACGTCATGAGCTATCAGAATATACCCCATGTATGTTAGCCGATTTTTTGTAGTTTTCGAGTTATGAATTTTTGAAGATTTTTTTTGAGAAATTCTGGAATGAAGAAATTTATTAATAAAAAAAAAACTATTGGGTTTTTTAACTAGTTTCTTTTTGTACAAGTATTACTACAAATAAAGCATTCACTGACAAAAAAAATAGCGTCCTCACTTTGATACAAGTAGGATAAAAAATACTAAATTCAAAATTTTACGCTAAAAACGCATCAAAATAGCATTAATGTACGTACATAAAAAAATAAAACATATCCCAAGGAATTTTCGTATTTTCAAGACCGCCCTAGACCTTGAAACTTCGTAAAAGTAAAAAAAAAGTGATACTTAATGATGAGGATTTTTCGGAGTAGTCGGTCAAATAAACTTAAAAACGCTTAAAATTTTAAAGTAGTAAAAAATGACTTGAATAACTGCACAAATTAAGTTTTCGTGGTATTTTTTGTCTTTGTTTATTGATAAGAACAACAAAACAGACGAAATTTTATTTTATTTTTAAATAAAAATTTTGAAGCTTTTTTTTTAATTTATTTGACCGACTACTTCGAAAAATCCTCATTATTAACTATCACTTTTTTTTTTCTTTTACGAAGGCTTAAGGTCTAGGGCAGTCTTTAGATTATGAAAAATCCTTGGGATATGTTTTATTGTTTTTATTTACGTACATTAATGCTATTTTGATGCGTTTTTAACGTAAAATTTTGAATTTTGTATTTTTTATCCTACTTGTATCAAAGTGAGGACGCTAATTTTTTTGTCAGTAAATGTTTTATTTGTAGTAATACTTTTACAAAAAGAAAATATTAAAAAAAACCAATAGTTTTTTTTACGTATAAATTTCTTAATTCCAGAATTTCTCAAAAATTTTTTTTTCAAAAATTCATAACTCGAAAACTACAAAAAATCGGCTAACATACATGGGGTATATTCTGATAGCCCATGACGTAGGGAACCTAAAAAAAATTTTTTGACGTCAAGGTTTGGACCACCCTGTATATAATAGATAGACAAATATAGGTACTTAAATACATAGACAGCCATGACCAAGGAACAAATATTTGTGATAAATAAATACACAAATAATGCTCTCGCCGGGATTCGAACCCGGAGCCTTAGTGTGAGGGCATTTGTTTGTGGGCTTATCCGAAATATCTATTTGTTTCTTGGTCATGGATGTTTTCTATGCGTTTAATTATCCATAATTATGTATAATGGATGACATTTTGGTCGTGGAGCTTGGATCGTTTATACAGGATGAGATTCATCACAAACTTCAGCATATTCAAAATAAATATTCTCATTACTTTAAGCCATCCCTTCGGTAGTACTAATACCGCCTTGGTATCTGATGTTCACCTGATGTTCTCGTTTAACACCGTTTCTGATTTGGTAATGACAGTGGAGGTGTCGATCATCAAGAAAAATTTATTATTATTGTTTGTAAAAGGCTATTTTCATAATTTAACTTTGTTAAACACCAACACATAATTTACAAATTGATTTTAAAGTTTTTTAAGTAGGTGGAGCAAAAAATCGTGATTTTTAAGTAGGTGAACTCACGTGCTAGGCTCGACGTTGATGAATTATGACAGACGTTGAAGCTAAAGTGGATTACGGACAAAAATATAAGGCTACTTTTTGCTAAAATCGTCGATTCAATGGTTTTAAATTTCAGCAGAGTTGATATGAATTATGACATTGACTTCTCGACATTTTGTACAGTCAGGGGCATAAATATATTTAAACCTTATGCTCCAGACATAAGTAAAAAAGTGTACAGATATTTTTGCCTTTAACTGTACATTATTGCACCTATACCTACCGTTCGGCAGTAGAAACCAAAAAAAAAACCTAAACAAATATGGCTGACTTTCTATAGCATTTGATGTCATTGGCACGTATCGTGAAACACATTTACGTTAATACTAATAAATATCAATATTTTTTATTAAAAATGTACGTGAACTCAAGGTTTTCTGTTTTAAGTCGTTAATAAAACCAAGATTGTGTTCTAAAAGTGCGTGATTATGAAATACCTAATGCAAGTTTTAACGTTCGTTTATTTTTTGTTTTCTACTGATAAATTTGTATTGTTACAAACATTTTGACAAATTGGTATTATTACCTCCAGATTTTTCGACATCAAGATTTTATAAACTTCGGACTTATTGACACTGGACGTTACCCCTTTGCCTTTACGGACATATTTATATACCTACCCCTATAGGGAATGTACGATAAGTTCACGTAACTCGTGGATTTACCGGCGTCGATAGATTTTGCGCCCGTCTGTTACACTCTTACTTCATGATTGGTAATTTGAGACATGGCGGTCTTAGACACAACTCAAGTGAACTAAATACAACAAGCACTGCAAGCTATGCGAAATATGGTTCAATGATCATTTGATCAACTACAGAGTCATTCATTGAAGTAACTTTGTGTTTATTCAAATTAAGTTCAATAAGCCACGCTCTTGTGCGAACTAACGTGGGGTTAACAGGTTGTATATACAGTTTTTTTTACTTTTTTATCCGTATAACCTCGAATAACGTAACCCAAGATTGTACAGAAGAACTTAAGTAACAATTTAAATGAACTTTTAAAAGTACTGCAATAAGTACATCACATACCGTATTAAACCATATAAGTACTTACTACTACTACTATACTTTTATATATGAAGGGGGAAATAGGGCTTGCAATGCAGACTTCTGACGTTTTCATATGAGTAGATACCTACTATTAATGCTGACCGTACATAAAATATACCAAATATCATGATGGCTATAAGTTTAAAACAAAAAACTGTGGAGAATCCTTAGATTCAAGAACAGTGGGTAAACACAATAGGTACTTAGCTAGCACAAGAACCTTCGATGGCTTTGGTACAAAAGTTTATAGCCATATACCAAAGAAACGTCTGAAAACAATAAATATTGTTATTATCGTACTCTCTACTCTGCCGGCGCCAATTGTTCTTTACATAACTTGAATTGAAAGCCTTCCAGGCTCAATTTGAATGCAGCAAAACTTTGCGATGGCTTTTATTCCTTGTCGGAAAGTAGAATTTATTTACGGGTTATGATAGATGGTGGTTTTTTGTCCTTTAAATAATCTCTTGTAACTACTGCCTTTTGTACTACAATAAATGTAGCTATGCAGCTAGTTACAACCTCTAGGGAGTAGGTAGTCGCACAATTTTATTACCGATCATACTGATGGTGACGACTGACGCAAGTACGAGTACCTATCTACAGGGGTATTTTTCTGAGTTACTGTTAGTCTAATCCTGCATATCGCGTTTATCGTGCTACATGTCACTTTCGTTCTTGACTTGTTCAACGTGGAACCACCATAAACTCACAATATCACAACATTGTTGCCATCTACACGCAGGGTTAAAAATTAGTTGACCTTTCGTATGCTTAATGCTTAAGAGCAGATCGGTCATGAAGTCGATTGTGATATAGCATCACAATTCGACTTCATGAATCAGCCGTCAAAGTCTAGTTTGCTCTGCTTGACACTTCCGCATACGAAAGAGTTAAGACGATGCATATTTTATGCAGTCATGCTCATATATGAACTTGGCCACTCGAATATGATTGGCTGGCACCGCAGAGGCTTTCGTGGTCATTTCGGGTACAAAATGCAAATGAATTTATCATGTAATGGAAACCTAGGCACGTGCATTCATCAGTTATTCATCGAATTCGGCTCTATGACATCGGGCTCGGCGCGTGTTATATTATCACTGCAGTAAACAGGCTGCCTTTACGAAACTACCGCCAATCAATTAGATGGCTCAATTACACATATTAATTGCACACCTATTACTAGTTGAGATGGACAAATTAGTGTTTAATGTATTGACTTAATATCCATTCACATTACTGTTTGCCTTGTCTATTGCGTAAACACGTCTAAAGCTCACCAAGCAACACACAAGCTAAATTCTAATCTGTATAATACGCAGTAGGCAGTAAATATTTTGTTAAATTGTCACAACGTCAAACTTTATGAACAACTTTCTAATTTATACATTCTAAAAACGCATCGTTACGCCACTAAAAACAATTTCATAAATGAAACAGAGTTTAGAATGATTCAATAGTAGCGTTTTGCTAGAAAAACTTGGTAGGTAATTTTGTTTGTCGTCATATTTGTATGTGCCAAATATTTGAAATCAATTTGAATAAATGACAGTAGAAAATTTTATGAACAAATATTTATATTGTAGAAGTTATTATACCGACAAGCCGACTGAGACTAATTTTAATGAAAACTACTCTGATTGCTGTTTTTAAATTTTTGACATGATTTTTGGCTATGCAAACTGCAAACTGCTGAACCCTATAAAAGGCGATGGCCTTTTTAGGGTTCCATTTTAACTCATTGAGACGAACAAACACGACCTGAGAACGATTTGACGACATACGTGTTAAATTTTCTTCAACAATTTAAAAATATCAAGCGGTGTAAACGTATCATAAAACATACCTAATGGATCCATGGCCTGGCTAATATATACGACGCTAGCATAACAATGCACCGAAAAGTAATTGCTTAAAATTTGCATAGTTTATGAAAGGTGCTTGGTACCTAATTGATTTTCTTACATTATTATTACTCGTCAAATCTTCAGTACGAATTTATACGGAACAAGAAAAGTTGGTACAGGGACGGTGGATATCGATACACTAGTGTGTAACTTAAACTTCAAATGATGCGATGATCAACGAAATGAGAATCTTCTCGTCAGCCTCCGTTGCCTAGTTGGTAGTGACCCTGCCTACGAAGCTGGAGGTTCCGGGTCCGAATCCCGACGAGGGCATTATTTGTGTATTTATGTATTTATCAAAGAAAGAAGGAGAAAGAAAGTACCCACATCACAAGCCTTAATTGAGCTTACCGTGAGACTACTTAAGTCGATTTGTATAAGATGTCCCAAGATATTAAATTATTTTTTCATCACACTTGCTGTCTAAGCACGCCATTGCTTGCGTGCATAGCGGGAGTAATAGAAAAGTGAATTTCCCTAGTGAATTCCTTAATATAAATGTCAGTACGTCATTTAATAATATTATGTCTTAAATCTATTTTTTGTCAGCATCTAACACTCTCGTTAGAAATTCCGTAGGTACTTACCTCCCTTGATGCACAATGTACTAATTTATCGAGGGAAAAAATAAGGTAATTCTTGAGATGGGAGGCTTTAACGATGAAACTCTCTAGTTCAGAAATTTTGAAGATGTTCTGTAGCTTGCACTTTGCCATGCCTGGCAGCACCGGCAGCCATACAAATTAAAAAGCTAGCTGTCGAAGCCACCGGTAACTAATGTAGCTCACCGCGAGTGAAGGCGTAGAGCGACTTTTTGTGGGACGATCAACCCCGATTTTTAGGGTTCGTGGCCAAAATGGTAAAAACGGAACCCTTATAGATTCGTCATGGCCGTCTGTCCGTCTCTCCGTTTGTTACAGCCGATTTAGCCGGAAACTTATAAATGCTACAGTAATCACAATTAGTAATGATATGTGTTGTATGAATCGCTGCATAATCTTTACTGTATTGTAAAAAAATAATTGGATATATAATACTCGTACGTCATGTAAATGTAACTGAGGGGTACTTAGTAGGTAGTACTTTTAAGCATGTGAGCTATCAATAGAAAGGTCTTTCAAAATGATTTAAAGGTTTCTAAAACACATTTTTATTTAAGTGAACCATCAAGATATCAGCTCTGAAAGTCTTTATTTTTAAACTACGCCGTATAAATAAAATAAATATGTTTTGCATATTATTAAACTCTTTTACGAGTTTTGGTTTAATTCAATTATCTCTTATAG
Organism: Thaumatotibia leucotreta; assembly: GCA_025490895.1. Taxonomy (NCBI): domain Eukaryota; kingdom Metazoa; phylum Arthropoda; class Insecta; order Lepidoptera; family Tortricidae; genus Thaumatotibia; species Thaumatotibia leucotreta. The sequence continues at coordinate 27,229 of JALPQI010010905.1, forward strand.
TTTTTGAGACAAGTTGATTTAACTGTAATTTTGAGTTACTGTGTGCTTACATTGGAGACGCTGGCTAAAATATTTGTTACTACGGAACCCTTCGTGCGTGAGTCCGACTCGCACTTTGTTTTTTTTTCTTAATACTAAAAGCGACCAAACTCGATTTGTTAAAGTTTTAATCAGATTGACAAAAGACGTAAGTAAGTAGTGCACAGGGTGGAACGACGATTCTTCCCGCTACCGACCGAGTCTATCAACCAGTACGTTGTTCCGTTCCACTCTTTATACAGGGTGTTCGTGAGTAAATGCTTTAATTTCAAGGGTAGATTCTTTACATCAAATAAAGTTAATTGTACCAAGAAACCAATATCCTAACTCGAACCGTTTTTAAATTATTCAAAATCTTAATTTTCTCACTTAATTACATGAAACCATTGTAAAGTCTTCTTAATACAACATAACCAAATACTATTTTCTTCTATTTTGTAAGTAAAGAGTTTTCATTTCTCGTCATGTACTACATTCACTTTTAAATAAAGGAGTTCGTTTAAGATTAGTTTTAATTTGACTTGTATATGTCACATCAAATTGTCATTTTATTATTGTTGTTTATTTTCAAAGAAATAATTATTTGTAAAATAATATCTGTGCTTCCATTGATGCCACGTGTAAATTATACGGCCCAAGAAGAGGCCGACATACATTTTGTTTACGGTTTGTGTAATGGAAATGCCGCAGAAGCAGCAAGAGTGTACCAAGTTCGATATCCCACTCGACGTACACCGCAGCCTTATACTTTTACGAATGTAAGTAATTAGCTGTTTTCGTATACCTTATTTATACCTAGCTACTTCAAATTTATATGTCTCTTTATATCTAAACCACGTTTATTACTGTTGCAGGTACATAGACGGTTCAGTGAGATAGGTCTACGTTTAACGCCAAGGGAACGTGGCATCGTTTTAGACGTGCAGGACGAAATCGATATAATGAATTTAATCATTGAAGACCCGACATTGTCCACAAGACGAATAGGTCGTATTTTTAACATAGGACACGACAAAGTCTGGCGTTTATGGAAGCGAAACGGTCTGCATCCTTACCATTACCGCAAAGTGCAAGGGCTTCCGCCACGGGACAATTTCTCACGAATTGCTTACTGCCAAAGATCAAATGAATTATTAATACAAAACCCACAACTTATATCTAAAATTCTGTGGATGGACGAGGCTCAATTTACAAGGGCAGGAATAATAAATTCAAAAAATTATCACCATTGGGCTGAGCAAAATCCAAAGATGGCGAGGGAGTCTTCGTTCCAATATGAGTTCTCCGTAAACATGTGGGCAGGAGTATTAAACAATCGCCTCATTGGACCAGTGGAGATTCCAAATCGACTAAATGGTGACAAGTACTTGGAATTTCTACAGAATTTACACAATTTGGAATGGTTTGAAGATGTTCCACTGGAAACACTGCGGACGCATTGCATCCAGCATGACGGAGCACCCGCACATTTCGCTGCTCGTGTTCGGCGGTATTTAAATGAGCACTTTGATGGGCGTTGGATTGGTCGCGGCAGTCCAACTCTTGCGTGGCCCGCCAGGTCTCCCGACCTAACCCCACTAGACTTTTATGTCTGGGGTACCTTAAAAGAAAAAGTGTACTCAAAACCAGTGGCGACAAGAGAACATTTGTTGCAACGAATTCGGGAAGAAGCTGACGCAATGCGTGCAACTAATGTCAATCTAAACCGCGAAATACGGGCACGATGGAACATATGTTTGGAGAAGGAAGGCGGTCACTTCGAAAATGTCCTGTAGGTAGTTTTGACTTTGTAAAAATATTTTTGTAGGTAATACGAAAAAGGGGATAATTTTATTTTATTTGTAGGATTATTATACAGGATTGTGTTTTTTTGTTTGTAAATAAATGTAATTATTATTAATATACTAAAACTGTAATTTCATTTATGGTTAAATATACCTTACGACTATCAGTGACGTGGCGTCTAAAACCACTTGGTTCCCACCAGCTTCTCCACTTCCGGGTGATTAAGAATTAGTCCCTAATAATTCTTAACGCCACGACACTGGTACTAGGTACTTATCCACTTGAACGTCCGATGATAGCATAGTATCCAAACAAAAAAGGCAGTAGACTGTTCGTGGATGCTATACTATCCAATGAAGTCGAAGGAGACACAGTTGATTATAGCGGCATTTAGCGAAATATAGAGGCATTATTTCCTAATTCCCTTGTTGCAACAACGTAGCCTAATAAACTAGTTTGCGCTAAAAAATATATATGGCAGTGTACGCTCGTTACTCAGTCGATAAAAAAATATAATTTGTCAGTGTTGGGTCAAACTGCCTGAGTGTTTGCTAAGGACTCCTAGTTATGTCGTAAGTATTTCACGTTAATTTACATATTTTTGGGGTTATTATACATAAAAATGATCAGGAACGTGTGCTCTATACGATAATGTGTATCATCTTAAGTTTTTGACAGTGTGATACCTGTCAAGTGAGTTTAAAATATGAAGGTTATCTTTCTTATTTTTTTACCGATGTGTTAAGTTTAACCTTGATTATAGTCAAAATCATTAGGTATTTTACAATGACTATCATTGTATTTTAATAATTGTATTTTCATTTATACTCCTGATTTTTTTTATTATTATACCTTTAGTAGTTTAGAAAATATAAACGTTTTTGTAAAATCTTGTGACTGCGCAGCGCGGGGCGTACGTCGCTAAAAAAACCCGGACAGTTGACCGGAATATGGTCGCGCGGGGTGGACGTTCAAGTGGTTAAGTCGAAAACTCAAAGTTAAGATAAAAAAATAAAATATTATTTTAAAATTTAGACAGTTCGCAAACATTGTTTTGTATAATAAAAATAAATACGAATAAACTATCTTTCACTACGCCACATAAAAATGAATGAGAAACAAAAATAAAAAAAATAATAGCTGTAGCAGGGTTTGAACCCGGTACCGTCTTTATAAGCAAAGTAGCTACCACGGAGCTAAATTGTTAATGTGCTGTCATTTACAGAATTTCAACACTGTCATCAATTGACACTAACTGCTGCCTAACTCAAAAGTACCTTTTACAATGGTCTTCAACTTAACATATATTTATTTTGTATGAAATAGTAAAAAAAAAATTTTTTACAGTTTAACAAAATGTGATATAGTCACATAGTTTGTTTTAACGAACCAAACATGATGTTAAAGTTAAAGCAATTACTCACGAACACTCTGTATAGAAAACATCCATAACTATTAGGAAATAAATATGCTATACTATGCGATAAACGCACGAATAGATTCCCTTACTTATATTCGCATCCGGGATCTCCGGCTACATTGGCTGATCCACTACCAATTTAGACTACAGACGGAAGACGTCAAATTAGTGTTAGGTACACCCTTACACGCAGAAACTGCGTACTTCAACCAAGACCCAACCGTTCCAGTCAATCACTCCAAAGCACCAAAAGTATCTAGTGCTAAAATTTATATCGTGACCTGCATCAACAATATCGAACAACCTCCAAATTTTATCTCTCTTTTTTCTTTATTTTCTACAGGCTGTACAGAAAATTTCTGAAACGACACGTAGTAAAAATATCAAGAGGCTGTTAAAAGGTAAATTTAAAGAACGTGTCCGAAATTATAAACTGCTTCTTTCTTTCGGCGGTTCCTCATTTACATAGCGTCGTCCCGAAGATGTTTTATATCTCAGCGAGTTCGAACGACAGATTTTTCGACACGCTATATGTTTTTTAATCAACAAGCAAGCCAGGAGTAGGTAGTTTTCTTTCCCGCTATAAAAAATCATGTTACATATGTATATATTGTATTACATTACAGTAAAAGGCAGTAGAGATACAATTAATTGTGAGCAATGGTGTGAATTATGTGTGTTATGGTTGAGTTATAGAGAAAAATCCTAATTTCGTCCTGTTTTGTTCCTATTAACGACGAGACTCACCAGAGGACACGGATGCCGATACAACTGGCAGGCTTTATCAGAAGCCTTGGCAATTATACTCCGCATCGCGTATGTCCCATGTTATAATAATTAGAAAATTTGAACACTGCTTAAGGATAGTTTAACTACTGCCACCGACAGATGGCGCCTCTTTCTATGCGATCTCTCTGCGACTTGTATTTCTTGTACGTGCATCGTGTTTTCGAACAATAAATAGTTTTCTTATGAAAAGCTCTTGTTTTCCTGGGTGAAAGCTCAAACCCTAATTGGTTATGGGCCCAGGACACTCTGTGAAGAAAATAACCGGCGAAAACGGCAAAGAAAAGTTGCAAAGTGCGTTTGAGTTATTGTTGGCGGCATAACCTCAAAATGGATCCCACGCGTTCGATGAATCTCGAAAAGTTTGATGGAAATAATTTCAGACAATGGAAGTTCCAGGTCAAATGTGCTTTGAAAGCAAAAGGAATCGACATTTCTATTCCTAAACCAACTGCAGATGCAAAGGATTGGTTGAAAAGTGATGGCATGGCCATGTACATTATTACGTCTTCGATGGACTTATAGAAAACTGTGAAACTGCCTCAGAAATAATGTCTAAGCTTGAGTCGATTTACGAACAAAAGAGTGAGTTATGCAAAATGTTGATTCACGAAAAGTTTTACCAATACAAAATGGCGCCAGGTGATAGTGTAGCACAACATATTTCAAAAGTAGAAACTTTAGCAAAACAGCTCAAAGAAAGTGGCGAAAGTGTTAGCGATATGGCAATCATAACTAAAATCCTTGGAACATTGCCTCTTAAATATAGATCGCTTCGTCAAGCCTGGATGTCATTATCTGCCGACAAACAAACACTGAATAATTTAACTGCTCGTTTATTAGATGAAGAAGCAAGTCTAGCATCTGTAGAAGAACAAGAGACAGCATTTCTTGTAGCTGGAAAGACCTGGAAGAATCAACATAAACAGAATCAGGACCTGTTGTCACAAAATCAGTCACAGGCACCTGGAAATGCTGCAACTAAGAATAAAAATACAAAACACCGCTTTGAATGTTATAATTGTGGAAAAAGGGGTCATTTTTCCAAAGAATGTCACTTTCCGAGAAAATTCAAGAATGGAAGATCACAGAAAGAAGCAACAGATATGTTAGCATTTAATATAGAAGATGACTTATGTCATGCTGAAGAAAACAGTTGGATACTGGACAGTGGATCTTCGGCACACATCTGTTATAAGAAAGATTTCTTTTCTGAACTTTATGAGTGCCAGAAATCTTTGACTTTAGGTAATAAACAAACAGTTGAAGTGCACGGAATTGGAAAAGTTTTGATCAAAAGACTAGTAAATGGACAGTGGGAGGACAGTGTACTGCAAGGTGTGTTATATGTGCCAAGTTTTCATAGAAACTTATTTTCTGAAGGTGTAATTATAAAACAATCTTACACAATCATAAAAAAAGACTTGAGTGCTTTAATTTACAAAGACAACAAAGTAGTGATGAGTGCCAAAATAACAGAAAATAATTTATATGAGTTAAATATAAAAACAGTGGTTCCAGAAACTTGTAATTTAGTGCAAAAAGACAAAAGTGACATTCAAATTTGGCATGAAAGACTTGGACACATTAATTTAAAAGAAATTAAAACCATGTGTGCTAATAGTGTTGTTGAAGGTCTGAAAATAAATGACAGTAAAAATAATGATTTTGTCTGTGAAGCATGTGCATACGGGAAACAGTGCAAATTTCCATTTCACAAATCTGTCAGAGGAGAACTACAGCCTGGTGACTTAGTTTACAGCGATGTGTGTGGTCCTATGAGTCACACATCAGTCCAGGGAATGAGGTATTTTGTTTTATTCAAGGACGCAGCTACAAGTTACAGGCATGTATATTTTATTAAAAACAAGAGTGATGTTTTGGACATGTTCAAGAAATATAATAATATTGTGAAAAATAAATATATGCACAGTGTAAGAAATTTACATACCGATAATGGTGGAGAGTATGTGAATAAACTTTTTCAAGAATACCTTGACAAGGAGGGGATCATTCATGAACGTATGGCCCCCTATGTGCCCCAGCAGAATGGAAGAGCTGAACGTGAGATGCGTACTATTGTTCAAAGTGCTCGCTCAATGCTGTATGCAAGAGATGTGCCACTAAATCTATGGGCAGAAGCTGTGAACTGTGCTGTGTACATATTAAATAGAACATCGTCAAGCCAGACACCCAATAAAACACCATTTGAATTATGGATTGGCACTAAACCTCAGCTTGGCCACGTGAAGGTTTTTGGAAGTGTTGGCTATGTACATGTTCCTGACCAATTAAGAACTAAGTTGGAAAAGAAGAGTGAGAAACTCATTCTTGTTGGTTATGACAACACAAACTATATGATGTATGACATAAAGACAAACTCCATAAAAGTATCACGGAATGTTATCTTTGATGAGCATCAAGTTCCAGAAATAAGAAGAAACACGGTACAAATATGTCTTGAGGATGATAATCAAGAAGATGTAACACTTCATCAGTCATTAGATGACACGTTAATTGAAGCCTCTACATCAGAGTCAGAGAACAGCTTATTGAGCTGTAATAGTGATGATCCGTCCTATGAACCGTCAGTAGAATTAGAAATTGAACCTCATAGAGAAATACTTCTGAGGCCCAGAAATAACAGAAATCTAGAAGTACATTTTGTTGAGCTGCCATTGCCTCAAACATATAATGAAGCATTGCAGAGTCCACAAAGTAAGGAATGGTCTGAAGCCATTAAAGAAGAATTGTCTTCACATATAGAAAATAATACTTGGAGTCCAGTCGAGAGGTCCGGTCAGCGAACTCTAACTACAAAGTGAGTTTTTGCCATAAAGAAGACTGAAGATGAACAGCTGCGTTACAAGGCTCGCCTGTGTGCTCGCGGATTCACACAGATAAAAGATGTAGATTACCAAGAAATTTTCTCTCCGACAACAAGGTATGACTCTATAAGAGTACTTCTTTCTATAGCTGCTAAATATAAATTAGAAATTCAACAATTTGATGTAAAAACTGCATTCTTAAATGGGTACCTTGAAGAAGATATTTGAAGGGTGGGCCCTGAAGGTGTTAAATTAAATAAAAAGTTTGTATTAAAATTAAATAAATCCTTGTATGGCCTAAAGCAGGCATCTCGCTGCTGGAACAAAAGGTTTACCCAATTTTTAACAAAATATGGTTTTGTACAATCACAAGCAGATAATTGTGTATATGTAGGCAGTTTTAATGGGATAAAAGTATTTTTAATCATTTATGTTGATGATGCCCTTGTTATATCTTCCAGTAACGAACTTATTCAGGAGATAATACAGTATTTAAAGCAAGCTTTTAAAATCAAAGAATTAAAGTTGAAATATTTTGTGGGCATGCATATTGAACGCACAGAAGACTGCATAAGTATTAATCAAAAGGATTACATAAATCAATTAATTGAGAAGTTTTGTATGAGTACAGCAAATCCAGCTAGTACCCCTGCGGATGTTAATGTAATCATAACAAAAAATGTAGATAAAAACACTGTAAATTTTCCTTACAGGGAAGCGATAGGCTCCTTATTGTTTTTGAGTTCAGTCTCAAGGCCTGATATTTCATATGCTGTAAATGTATTGAGCAGGTATGTAAATAATCCAAGCCAGCAGCATGTAAATGCTGTCAAACGTATAATTAGATACCTAATTGGTACTAAGGATTTGTGTATAAAGTATGGAGGGAATAATGATCTTGTTGGCTATTCAGACTCTGATTTTGCAAGTGATGTAGATACTCGTAAGTCAACTACAGGATATATTTTTAAAATGAACAATGGTCCAATAACATGGTCTAGTCAGAAGCAAAAGACCATTAGTCTCTCCACAACCGAGGCAGAATTTGTTTCAGCTTGTGAAGCTGCGAAAGAAGTTCTATGGTTACAGAGATTGTTGTCAGACCTAGGTGAAAAGTATGATTGTATTGTGTTAAACGTTGACAACCAGTCTGCAATTAATAGTTATTTATGTGGCTGGCGCATAATAAGAGGCATTAAACATGAGTGTGGTTTTATGAAACGAGCCGTAGGCGAGTTTCATAATAAGATCACACGAGTGTTTAATGCCTAATTATGTACAGTCACATACATAACTTTATCTACATCCATATCATTAGTTTAGAATGACAATTTACCTTTATTTTCATTGATATCCACTAAGTAATTACCTCTAAATATAAAAATTCAAATCAGTTGAAATCACTCAATTTCTGTAAGGATATCCTACAATAAATATTTATTGAAAAAAAAAAACAACAAAAAGAAGTTGACTTCATAATGTTAAAATTAATATCATGACGACGATACTTTAATGTCAACATTATGATGCACTGTACTCTGCCTGTACTTTAATGTTAACATTATGATACAGCCACAGACACCGGTCTCTTAATATAGGTCATTACATTACCGCTTCTGAATACATAACAGGGAAATTATGATATTCCTGTAGATAAACTTATTAATAATCCTGTGTATCACAAAAGGACAAAGCATATAGATGTGAAATATAATTTCATAAGGGAAAAAGTAGAGTTGGGTCTAATTAAAATTAATTATGTTCCAAGCAAAAGTCAATTAGCAGATATTTTGACAAAAGCTCTCCCCACTCAATCTTTTTCCTATTTGAGGGATAAAATTTTGTATTGTTAGTTAAGCTCCAAACTGAGTTTTGTTTATTATAAGTTCATGGCCCATTGATTTTTTTTATTTTAAGCATATGAGACAGAGGGGTATTTCAAATAAAATGTAACTTGATGTCATCCTATCAGGGTAAATGCTCCTTATTTTGGCTAAGTCAAATGGGTCTATTTTTTTGTTTAACAATATTGTTTAGTTTTAGTGGGAGTCATTAAAGGGTGAATGCTCCTTATTTGGGCTTAACCAAATGAGTTTGTTTTTATTTTGTTTATTAATAGTGTTCAATTTTAGTGGGAGTGTTATAATAATTAGAAAATTTGAACACTGCTTAAGGATAGTTTAACTACTGCCACCGACAGATGGCGCCTCTTTCTATGCGATCTCTCTGCGACTTGTATTTCTTGTACGTGCATCGTGTTTTCGAACAATAAATAGTTTTCTTATGAAAAGCTCTTGTTTTCCTGGGTGAAAGCTCAAACCCTAATTTCCCATCTCAACCGCAGCAGATGTAGAGAAGGCAACAGCCACAATCACCGAGGACATTAGGGCAGCCTTCAATGCAACTGCAGAGACAATCCGACACACCGACCGCTGCAAACCTCTCCCAAATCGAATACAGGCACTTTTGGAGGAAAACCGATTGTATAGGAAACAATGGCAAAGAAAAGAGTTCAGCCGCTCCAGACTGAGTATGTTCCTATCCACAGGTTATGCAGAGCACTCACCAACTCCGCCAATCCGATGTGGTCGCTGAGAGGCGCCAATGGGGACTTGCAATATTCTGCAAGGGACCGAGGAGAGTTACTCTCTCTTAGTCTTTAGCAGCAATTCAAACCCAATCCAGCCACCGACCAACAGCACACCACGGATATCAAAGTTTAGCTCAATGGGATTATGCGGTCGGGGCACTTACCGACTATCTGGAAGACAAGGCAAGTCATTCACACAGAAGACAGCCTGCCCACGCCGGGGAAGCACCCGACGAGGCCGGCAGCTACCGGGCCATCAAGCTGTTGATAAGACCCATAACGACGAGCCAGCACTGCCACTAGCAACGCACGGAACGAGTCACCGACAGCCGCGCACCAAACATCAGTTTCTCTCTCTCTCCACCTGCATTCCCTTTCAGATCTCAGATTTCAGACTTTACCGGCCCTACCAGATCATCATAATCAATATGATTTCCATTGCCATGCCCATGGAAGCTCTCTCTCGTCATGCTCATTGCAATTTTTTTATTCAACAGCTTCTCATCGCCATCTTCCAAATGACGGTCCAACGACTATATCCTACCATCGTTTCACCAGGATTTTCATTGTATATTCGGACATTAGACCAGCAACATCGTCAACTCCTGATGATGCCTCGTAGAGAGGTAAAACACATGTCGAGTATAGTATTATTGGTGGTGGTTGTTATAGTTATTTGCTTTTTTATTTTTTTGCGGGAAAGTGGAATAAATTGATTGCATGCAAAAAATACGCAATTAATTATGGTGGGTTGCACTAGTTAAATTGCACATATTAATTGTATCGCGATCGCGGAATAGCTAAGTAAAATTGTTCATTTCTTAATATGGACTTCCGCAAAGTAACGCCTGATTCAATAAATTACTCGAAACAGAGCTATAGATTTTCTATTTTTACGGTAACGTCTGCTTATAATAGTACATTACTAAATGTTATAATACTTAGCTAATGAATTCGATTGGGTAACTGTATCGCATAACTTTCCAGGAAAGCCAAATCAATCGAGGGCTCGGCTCAAGCTAGAGTAGTTAGGCTTGATCCGGCTATATTGTTATTAGATTAGTTCAGACTAAGATAATTATTGCTTTGTTGAATTATGTGTAGCTAATTTGATATGATGTCTGAATGTAATACCAGCGTAATATTGCGTATATGGCATTCATAAGTGTGAGAGATTATTAATTATTTAGGTACCTATACCTAACCTATTTATTATTGTTAGTCAAAAGAAGACGAAAAGTGGACTGCATGTCTGAAAATATAATAGTATTCCTAAAATAGCTGTTTTCCAACAGGTATCCTTATCTTATTCAGTTTTATGACGCCTTTTAAATTACGTGCATAAAATGCGAAAGCTGACAATGCAAAGATCATTTTTATAATGTAGTGAGCAGTCTAAGACGGCTGTATGCTGCATTTTCTTTGTTGGTTCTTCAAAAATATATCAGTCTTAGTGTAAATACGTACACTACTCTTATTATTATATTTGTTAGGGTGGATTTAATTTTATTTCGTGTACCTACTTATATACGTATCACAATTTTTAATGACTTAAAACTGGATATACGAGTATACCATGTAAATTGAAATTATTGAACACCCGATATTTCGGCACTGTTACAAATTGCATCTTCACGGAGTAACTCATACTAATAATGTAAATGATATTGTAAATTTAATAAAATGCCTAGCCTAAGAGAAAAGTTAGATATAAGATGTAAAAAAAAAATGTGATATAAATTTTCAAGCTAACAACAACGCGCGTTAACATTTTGTAGGTGAAGTTTGACCATATACAACTATTTGTGAGCGGCTCTACTGAGAAAAACGAAATCCGTAAATTTCAAGGATTTGTCTCTCACTCTAATGACACCTTCGTTTGAGTGACAGAGAAAAATTCTCGAAATTTACAAATTTCGATTTTCGCGGTAGTAGGCCTTGTCGGCCTGTCGGGTCCTCAATAGTGTTGCTATATCATAAATATTAAAACAGGATTTTTAACATGGAGCGGGGTGCAATTTTTTAATTTGAGCAACAAATTAGTTCGATGATATATGAAAGTTGGTACTTTTGAAAATAATTGTCTAAGGTCTCATAATTACGATATTTATTTACGATTATCCCTCACATGGATGTTTTCATATAAAAGATAACTCCATATCATTAGTGTAAAAAAAAAATATTATTTTTATAAAAAGTGGTTTAGTATACCAACACCAACTCTAAAATTACTGAAACATGACTGAAACCGTCATTTTCTCAGCTAATTATTCTTACGACTTCGTTGCTATCTTGGGGCATCTTTGTAATGGTCCAGTGTTTATCTATCGTCGTCGTTCCTTTGTTACCGCCACTTTATGTTGGCTTATGATTGTCCCACTATCACCGTTTTCCGTGCTACATATCGAAATAGTACATTACGATACAAGTGCGAACAAAATGATGTTCGAAATGAGCGACGATAAATTAAAGCATGATCGAAGGGAGTGTTTGAAATCGACAATCTTTTTAAGAAGCTTTTATTACCTTCACTTGTAATTAACAAAATATGTTAGAAAATCTTGAAATATTTATTTTTTCCCGGATTTCGATTAGGATGTAATTTTGCACACGCTCTGACTTTTGACAATACAAAAAAGCACCATCTGTACTGAAAATAACTACTAGTATACAGCTCAAAGAAATAAATGCTAAATATTTTATCGTTCATAATCAGAGCCAAAATCAACTCAATATTTAGCGTGTATAATACACTTTTCACGCTAGCGGACAAAGTTTTGCACGCAGATTTTGGGATAAGGGGAGCCTTTCCGACCTAGAGAAGTGAGATCTAAATTATACCTATGTCATAGGTGTACGTCGTACCTTGTTAGCAGTGTATTGTTAGCAGTAACTACTACATTCTAACATAGAATACTGTTTTAAGTATATAGATATTTTGATTTATACTTACCATGATATACTCGTATTATTTGCTTCTTTATTGCATGTTCTTCAAGTGGCCGATTCTGCAAACTTTCAGTGTTACCTACGTTCATAACTCCGATAAATCCCTAAAGCGATTGTTGGTCTTACAGAACTGCAAATATTTTCATAGTTTCATTACAAAGACTTAAAAGTTTTGCTTCGAGTTTAGAAGTTGGGATATTAAAAATAGTTCCTCCCTCTTTAAAGCGTAGGTAAAATTTTCTCTGGTTTTAAACCCAAACTTCGGTTAGGAACCACATGTAAAAACAATGTAGTCCTACTTTTATATTAGACGAAGCCAAAATGTACATAGCCTTTAGCGTATTTAAAACCAGTATACCTACGCATCACATAACAATTGATGTAGCCGATACAATCTAACTAAGAAAATATTGATTTATTACTTTGGAACAACTTGTATGTGTTAGTTATTCTAGAATAGCGATTGACGTCTTCATTTTTTACGCTACGCATTTTCATTTAAATGTTATTTTATATTTTGAAATATAGGTTTAATTTCAACTAAGCTACGTGTCTTTGTGAATGAAACGACCTATATTTTTATACACCCTACTCGCTCGTACCAATACGCGGGCGCTAGCACGACGAATAGAAAGTAAGTTACGCAAACGATAGCATTTCTTCACACTGCCAGCTCGTGGTAAGGACATAGTAACCCGCATGATTAACGTAAGAAAGAAAGAGAGCAATTTGTGCCAGGTGTGTGTCATCTTGGTGGCTATTATGGTAACCCTGGATCGCTAATGGCATTTTGCATTTACATTGTTACGTTTTATTTAATTTTATATTTAGGGTTCACGGAAAACGGAAACCTCATTGATCTATGTTCGCCCGTTTGTATGTTTGTATCATGACTTATATTAATTATAACATTTATAACATTCATGATTCTTAATAATGTCCCAACTTCCAATGCTCAATATGATAATTTAAATTAAAAAAAGTGTAACAAGTCTAATCGGCCATAATTATTATAATTACCTGACTAGTGATGGGTCGTCCCCGGTAGCTTACCCAACGCAGTATGGGAAAAATTCCCAAATAGAAATAGTAGTAATGTTGGGAATATTATATATATACAGTAATACCCCGCTTAGCGCGGATTCCCTATAACGCGAATTTTAAATTTTCGCGGTAAATTGCCCCGTTTTACGCGAATGCCCTATTCTTCGCCGAATCGATGTCGCTGATTGGTTGTTTACTTGCGCGCGGGCCACGCGGCACATCACGCTACCTCGGACGGTATTTATCTACCTTCTAACTAGAATTATATTTTTAATATTTTTTTTATTTATGTAAAATGCTAAGATTCTTTTAAAAAGAGATTTGATTGTAATTGTTCAAGTAGAATATAAACTATTTTCTAATACAAGCGGTTTGATTTTAAATTTAGTACCATATTTAAGTGACTCCGATATACGCGAAATTCGCTTTACGCGATTTTGTCTGGAACGCATCACTCGCGTAAAGCGGGGTATTACTGTAACTGTAGTATAGTAAGATACCATAGTAAGATTGGGAAATTACCGGGCACGACTCATTAGTCTCATTACTGTACCTGACAGACGAATCGGATCGAATAGGAACAACCTAATATTTTTCTCTTTCCTCCCTACATATACAACGAGCTTGTGACACCGACGCCATGACACTTCGAGCATTTTGGTGGGAGGTTTAAAGTCACAAAAAAAGTTGATGTTAAAACTAACACGTAACAGCTGAAATAGTGTGTTTATATTTATAGGAACCATCATCTCAAATTTTGTCACCAGGCTAATTGTATCAATCCATCCCAAACTTGCAAAAATTATCTTAAGGGATAGCTCCAGCTATTCTTAGTCCTAAAACCTTACTGGAAATAGGAATATAGCTACTTATTTTACGGTCACCTTGTATAGACCTTGCTCCTATTTCACCGTAATGACAAGTGTGTGACAATTGGAAAATATCACTGCTACTGACGTCACAGGCCTCCGTAGGCTACGGCTACCGCTTACTATCGGACGGTCCTTATGCTTGTTTTCCATCAACATAAAATGATTACAAATAACGTTATTACATCGTTAATAAAACTACTTATTTTCCGAAGCCCGTGACAATTGTCGCAAGGTTTAGAACACCTTTAATAAAATTTTGATATGTGGTTCGAATTACGCTACAAATGTCGTGCTTTCCGTGACAATCGTAATTTTGCTTTGCAAAAAAGTAATTATTTACTGCTAATTTATTAAATTTCCTGCACTACATTTTATGTTGCTGGTAAGCAAACGCACGGCCCTTCCGATGGTAAGCAATAACTGTAGCCTATAGGCTCCACCGATTGGAAAAAAGGAAAATATTTACCATTGTAGCGCCAGTCAACTTCGTGAAATAGGGGCCTGATCCTAATTGCAAAACTAGGAGTTTCACTTAGAATATAACCTTACCTACCTAAACTGAACAAGCTCTACGGCAGTATTTTTGCCTCTTTGTTAGCAGATGTCGCTTTCAGCATGGACAGTAAACTGTTGGCCTAGACGTTTATTAAAAGTAACTCGGAGAAATTAGCTGCGTTTTGCCATTTTATTAACATTATTCAGTGTGTAAATCTAATACGGGCGATCAATTAAACCAGGCATGGGATTCATTAGTGTAATCATGGATTACAGGGTTTTTTTAAAGTTACTCTTAATTATGACCCCACAGATATTTTTAAAGATTATCGGAGCAGCAATGTACGAACATTTGTTATTATTGATCTGGCAGTTATGTCATCTGCTTTTGAAATTAGCTGTCAACGAGTGTTTAACTCGCGTATGTTGCTCTACATTGCGCGCCGAATTATTTTGTATGAAAAATTTTTTTGCTCTTATTTTAAGTAAAAGTAATTTGAATGTACTTATTATGTCGTAAACTAACACCCGTCAAGAGCTTCGCCCGTATTAGACTTACACCCTGTATGTACCTACCTACACTCGACCAATTGTAACCTAAACTACTCTAGAACCATGTCAAAATGACAATTAGTAAGAGAGTTACAACGTTTCTTTGGCATGGCTTCTGAGTGGCCTAGGGTTCTAATAGTTAATGTACTTACAACTTACGCTCGAACGAAGAAGTTACATCACTATGTACATACTTTTCTTTATTTAGAGAGTATTTGCTTACTACAATCATACTTCTCGAAAAGCTTGAGTAGGTACCACAATATTATCCTTTTCTCTACAAGTTATAACGTCTTAGGTTAGGTATTAAGTACGTAAATTACGTTATTATACACAATAAAAGAAAGATTGTAATACGAGTTCCTTTTGATTCCTCTAGGCTTTGAGTATGGTTTTATTTTATGTTCGTTTTGCCACAGTGCATATTTGAAAATTTTAGGTTTTTAGCTATGTTTCCGCTTGCATAATAGATTGTCAAAGATAAGACATGCTGCTATTTTAAATATTTCAAAATCACAATCACACTATTGAGACAAGTTTAATTTTTAATAAGTTTGCGTTTGTTTTTGGCCAGTAGGTTATGCGTAGGAAAATTATGGAAACTTCATAGACGTTCATAAAAATAAAATAGAGAACTAAAATAAGCTCATATACACATACAAAATTTTATCTTAATAATTTATTTTATTGCGATTAAACTAAAACATCCTGATAATTTAGAAATATAATAGATCATAATAAGCAGTGATCCTGATCACACGACTGGAACAGATATTGTAGATACCTTGTTTACTTAGGTTTTGCACAATTTTAATGGGTATACTAAAATGTATGTCGTATATGCAGCAAGTTTTACAGTCTTACAGGAGGATTTTCCCCTGTTTCACACTTTTTTTAGATATGACGTTATTTTACTGGCCATGCTGATCGCAGATTACATTTTTCTTATTAAATAAGATCCATTAAAATCCTGCATAAATCGAGTTGGTTGATCATTACGCCAATTTTTCTACGGTTTATTTTCTAGTACGGCCGAAGAAGATGATATACCTAAATTATTGTGCCAGTAAAACATGACATTTGAAAGGTGCGAGTGCCCAATCAGTATAAGTGCTCTGAACCCATCCCATCTTGTGAGCGCACACCATCCGGATTCAATATTTGAACGTGAGACCGAGCTCGCCTTGTACCTTTATTTATTTCTAAATATAGGTTGTCGTTGTTGAAGCCGGGATCTTGGACATTCTGCAGCAAGTTCAGTTGGCATTTGTGTATCGGGACTAGTCGGTCTATGCAACCGGTCATTCTAATTTTGTGCTATCCAGTCTAGAACCACAGATTTAGAAGCTCACCAACTAAAGAAGTCAATTTTATATCTTCATTCCGCTTGTGACCGTATAGTGTTCTTTTCTTAGCTGAAATCAATTAAATTATAATGTTCTTTCCAGGCATTAAAATAGAGGTACTTGCAGGCCTCCCACGTGGTGACTGGGTCAGGTGAAAGGACGGTACACTGTTGGTCGGTACAGAGCCATTTACACAACAATAGCCGTACCATGAGTTTTCAAGTATCGGTTACATTAAGTTTTACTCGAAACGAAGAGCGATAGCTCTCGTACTTATTGATGGGAGCGAGTGCGATGGCTTGTTTTACATATCGAGTAGAACCAATACTTGCCAAATCCTGCTACGGCTACAGAGCCGACATTCGTGTAGATTGTTGAAGGATGCCAATATCCAGGACTGGGCGTTTTCGGCTCATATAGTCATAATGGTGATCAGTAAATAGGGAAATTGACAATTTTCTACCCGACTATAGACTATACTAAGTTTATTGTAAAGATAAGATATTTAAAAGCGTATACTTTTGTACGTACATACTTAACCTATAGTACCTACCTATAGAGGTAAACTACAGTCCATTTATCTGAGAGTTCATTAATTTTCTGAAACTAGTCGTCGCAATTTTGAGCAGCCCAGACACTTCATAAAGTAGCATTGTGTCGAAGTTTCTCGACTTTGCAAAGTCGGCGAATAATTTATCTAGGTGCTTTCACTAAAACCTGAAATTAATTTAATGATCTTGCCATGGAAAATACTGCAATAGCAAAAAGGTCAACAAATACCACTATTCTACAGAACATAGACTGATTGATCAATGACGTCCGCTTCGTAGAGGTTATTGCAAAATATTATTTTAAATATTCATATTATTCATGTTACTTATTTTATGTCCTTAAAGTGTACATTAGCATACATTTTATTCAAAGGTGTTGTTGCCATATTCTAACGATTAGCTGATCGGCAGTTATGACAATAAAAATTAAAACGTGTTGTATAATAATATGATCAGTATTTACCTAAACAATAAATGAGCATAAAACATACAACAATGTAATTTTAAGAATTTTGTTGCAGGAAATGAACTTTTATTATTTTATCTGTGGTATCCAAGAACTGAAACGGAAAAATGTCCACGATTGCATTAGCTACGTGGCATACCTACACCTTAACAATTCTATAATTTGTAACTGTTTTGATATGGATTATCCATAGGTACAGAATATTGTTAATATCTTGAGTGCAAGGCCAGCTTATAAAATATTTGTTATATTTGTAATACTAATTTTATTACGACGTTCTTTTTTATTTTTATAAGCGTGATTAAATAGGTAGGTGGAAAGTAGGTTTAATAATATAATATCAGTAATGCACCCGTGCCTGGGTAGATCGTTAGTTAATCATATTTATTTTGGGCGCTGTATGTTAATTGCATGAAAAAAATACTTAAATATACTCGGCAAGGATTTGGTAATGGATTTGGTAGTAGATAGTGCCCTTTTTACGTAGGTATGTAGTCATTTACCATTGCAAAGAGAAAATAAGGGCTACTGAGTTTTTTTTAATATAAATAATACTCGTACTTATTAATTGTATTATATTTTCTACAATAAAGTTTGCATTATTTTTAACAGTTTAAGTTTATTTATATAATTAACAATATAATATACATATGTAAGTACTCTTTCCTAAAGCTCAGTTATTTAGATACACCTAATAAACTTAATACTTTTTTTAAGCAGCACGATGTGGTAATTACGAAATCGGTATTAAGCATCGTGAATCCTAACAAAAAAATACATTAAGTGCTTTCACACATTAAGGTTAAAATGAAGATATTAAAACGATTTCCAGGCGACTAGGAAATAATTCCTGGAAATAACCTAATTTTTCAATCATTTAAGGTAGAAGTACCAGTGCGTAACATTTTAACAAAAAATATTTATTTGAATCACGATTTTCTCATTTACAAATCTACCTAAAGTATTATCATGTGGTTTAGGAGAGGAGTTTGATAGTTTTGACAAAAGACTAAAAATGTATTTAGTAAGTTTGCAACAAAAAATATATAAATAAAGTTTTGATAAATAGTATTTATTTTATAGGGTGACTGTATCGAAATTTGACAAAATTATATACTCGTATATTCTTAGTCAATCCGATTGTACCACTAAAAAACGTGACGTGCTTTTGCTGGCAGTCCTAATATATGACACCTCGGTACAAAATTTGAATATAAAAAATGGGAGTTTGAAGTATTAACTGTCAGTCCTAAGAAATGTTAGTATGTCTTAAAATTATGCAAATGATTTAAAAATAAGCTTTTCATTTCGAAATTGCTATGTAGGTACTTACATCATTAAAGGCACACACATTTTTCATCGTTTAAATGTTGGTCTTATCTTATCAATGGTGAGTTAAGCTATGATGACAAGTATTGGTACAGCGTCGGTTACCAGTACTTCCACCTTATATAATTTGCGTTTATCCTAAATAACAATATTCAATACAAAATCAAGCGGATCACCCCCTTAAAGTCGACGATTGCTCGAGCTTTAGCTTGGAGCTAAACT